>JACXGI010004321.1:0-54665 GCA_016801175.1 Esox masquinongy
CTGGAGATGTTATGACATCCCTGTACCCCCTGGGAACAATAAGACACCCCTGTACCCCCTGGCTGAATTTAAGACAGCCCTGTACCTCCTCAGGAAGACACCCTTGTACCCCTTCTGGAAGTTAGGACAGCCCTGTATCCCTTCTGGAAGTTAAGACACCCCTGTACCCCCTGGAAACATTAAGACACCCCTGTACCCCCTGGAAACATTAAGACACCCCTGTACCCCCTGGAAACATTAAGACACCCCTGTACCCCCTGGAAACATTAAGACACCCCTGTACCCCCGGAAACATTAAGACACCCCTGTACCCCCTGTGGAAAATATTAAGGAACAGATACAGAATATAAACCTGTCTTAACAAATGGGTACATTGGTTCAAATGTCTTTAGAATATCTCTTGAATTAAACAGGACAGATTAATCCAGTGATCCTTCGTTATATGTCTAATGTCTCAGTGCACCAGTCAACTGAGTCTCCAGGTGCCTGGTTTAATAACAGGACATAACAGTGCGTCTAGAATCATGTCTATCAAGGCACAAGCAAGCATTCTGCCATTATCCTGGCAGGAGGACAGAGCCATAGTGGAAGAAAGTGACTAATCTCTTATCCATCTATTCAAAGGCTGTGCTGCTTTATAAGCTCCAGGCCAATTTTTACTGTGTCATTTATTTTGGTTTACATAAATCACAGACAAACATTTGTGCACTCCTTAGCATGAGCGCATGTTCAAAATGTTCTCCTGAGCAACCAGAGCTGGCTGATAGGGCAGTGATGTATTGCCCTGCCCTATCAAAACAGCTGAGCACTGAAACTTGATAAAACTCATTTGAAAAAAAAACCTTCATGCTCCCAAAGACAGAAAAAGAAAATCATAGATAAACAAATACATCAATAAAGTTGACACAATTTCATCAATTCAACATCTGCTATGTGATGAACAAATATAATATCTGACCTTCTAAATCACATTTCCCGGGCCTGCTCAGTAAAGAGATATGATTCTGAGATCTGTTCACGCTGTTTGAGCCAATATTGCTTTGTAGGTAACAGCATTCCACTCCCAGCTATATAATTGCAGGAGTGGGAGTAACTTCAACATTTTGCAAGTTACTGATTGTCTCCTTGGTAATTTTATCCTGTTTCAGAAAACTGCAATACTATTCATTTGATTACGCTTACATTTCAAATAAATGGTATACACAATGAATCAAATCTAGCAATCGCAGGGAGTAAACAACCAGTTTAACCATAACACAAGACTCTCTCATTTGTTTTAATTCTCAAATGTTAGTGACAAAAACAGTCCAAGTTTTCAGTTGCCTGAACCGTGCCACTTGACCGCATGGCTGGGCACAGGCTAAACACCAGCTATCTGCATTTGCATGAGTAGAACAAACAGGCCCTTTAGCAAGGGGAGGCCTACAACACACAATCAGAATGTGTAGGCTTGACTCTGATCCAGTGCCAAAGACAATGTACAGGCTAGCTAGTGTGTGGTAGGCAGCAATGCAACTGTGAAACTCCAACAGAGCAGCACACTTTGTACTCAACGGCACACACAGAAATAACAACATCATGCATTACAGCCTTTCCTTGTTGAGGGCTGAGGAACATGTCCAACTGTTTATACTTTTATAACACGTGTGTATTGCATTTGCATACTTAAAACAGACATACATAGCCCTCCAGACACTCCACAATGCGTTTGTTGACTGTATTTAAACCAAAACCAGATATAATGTCTTGGTTAATCACACAGAGACGTGTCATTATGGACTGCTGTGACAAGAGGTTACTCAAACAGATAGGTTTAGCTTTGAAAAAAAAACCACTCACAGCACCTCGTTCTACTATAGCTCTAATTTAACTGAGGTTTTATAAGAACATGAATATGTACTGTATACATTAATTAAGCGTATATTATGTTTTTGTTATATATTTGTTCTTTGTAGCTGCTGCATGTGCAATAACAAATGTTCCTACTATGCTAAAATGCAGAGAAAAGATTCAATTCAACTTCACATAATTCAAGACACCTTTCTTTGCCATACTCTAGTAATACATTTCTCAAATGTGAAATAACATGTCAGTACTTAACAGAAAAATATAACAGCTCCCAAATGGGGACATACTTGTACTGTATACCAGTATTAGCCCTTAGCTCTGACTGTGGTGACACGCCGCCTGGCTCTTTAGGGCGCTAGCTGTCACAGGCTCCAGTCTCCAGTCTCTGTCCTGACTAGGGCTCCAGGGTCCTCTCTTTACACACCACTACAGATGGAGATACATCAACACAACAGCAACGGAATCACCTAGGAGGGGGCAATACTAAAATAGCAACCGACGGAACAGTAACATGTTCAGCATTCTATCCAGGTGGTTAACACACTATTGACAAGCACACACGTGTTGACGCACATGTGAACATGTTACTTTAGATGTAGAAATACAGTATTCATTGCTCTGTAGCATGAAACACATAATCGCATTGATGAAATATTTGGTAAATGCACATTGTTGTGCATCCATAGCATGGGAGATGATCCTCGTCTGAGGAGAAAAATCCTTGTTTGAGGTGGTATTTCAGTTTTGGTCTTGTATTTCTATTTTCCGTGGAATTAAAATACAACCCCAGTGAATCACTGCCTACCAGTAAAGCCACGTCACTGCGGCCAGGAGTGAGAATCAGTGCCAGGTGGTCCCACAGAGAACGGCACTAATCGTCTCAGCCCTGCACGGAGTGGACAGGTGGTGGCTGGACAGGGTTGACTTGTCTCCTTGAGCAACTCCTTGTGGTGGGTCAGGTGCCTGCAAGCTCAATTGTGGTTGTTGCAGGGAAATACGCTCCCCCTCCAGTGTGTATATGCTGACAGATACTTCCTTGTTGAGCAAGCAGTGTGATGAGAAGCTAGATGCATTAAGAGCACATTTTAAGTTTTTCCACTCTGTAAAACATGCTATGGAGTTGTTGCCGATAACCGCCATTGCGATGTGGCAATGGCCATTATCACAATCTGGAAATTACAAATTGTAAACACTAAATGGACATCACTAATTGGACATCACAAATTGTGCATCACTAATTTGGGATGACATATATTTTAGTGCAAAAATCGGTGATGTTGTTTCTGAGCAAAAAAATTTTTTTTGAAAGAAAGTGGTTTAGTTTGATGGAAAACTTTCCTCTGTGAATCCTGCTGGTTTATTTAACCATCCACCAAATCAATAAGGGCCAATGGCAGAAGACCGCTAGCTGAGGTCCCTCACATCGACAGACACATTTAAGATGCAAAAATACTAAATAATATAGTAGCCGGACAAATTTATGAGATACATT
Organism: Esox masquinongy; assembly: GCA_016801175.1. NCBI lineage: Eukaryota > Metazoa > Chordata > Actinopteri > Esociformes > Esocidae > Esox > Esox masquinongy. The sequence goes on from JACXGI010004321.1 coordinate 3,341, forward strand.
CCACCTCTGTAAAATTATCCAGGTCTCATCTGCTCTGAATAACAGTTCATATTCACCTGCCATTCATCACTTTCATCACATTTAATGTGTAGCAGGTTTTATGGAATATGGCGCCCATGTCCTGCTGCTTGGAAGTTGGGAACAGAGCGGCTTCATAGGTATGGCACGCAGACCTGTCAGCCCCATCTGTGGCAGCTCTGCTCTGGAAAAAACTCCCCACTACTCTCCAGCATACTGTCACACAGTCAACATAGAATCATAGTGCATCGCTTTGCCAGTCACATTGTTTGTGTGTGTTTTAGTGTGTAGCCACATTTCTAGGAGGGTAAGAGGTGCGAGTGTGTGTGTGCGTGTCCATGTGTGTGTGTCTGTGTGTGTGTGTGTACGCAGCTGCATTGTTAGGTGGGTGGGGAGGTATGTGAGTGTGAGTGTGTGTATGTGTGTGTGTGTGTGTGTGTGTGTGTCAAAGACCCTCTTCTAATTATTTCAGAACCCAAGTTCTCAATTATAGAATTGAATAGGAAATAGACAAAGACATTATGCAGATATGAATGCTTTAGCCTGACTAGAGTGGGATTTTGCTCTTTGGCTCTCTCCCAGTGCATAAACCTATGCCAGAGAATGTTCATTTACATGCAGTGTCTGTCGAGTGGAGGATTTAAATATGGATTTAACTTGGCACTGGCATAGCTTTCTGTGCAAATCTCTGTCTATCCTGTTTTCAAGTCTGGCAGTCATTAGCTATCCTTGTTTAACTTTTCTTCTGTTTAGTATTTAGGAAAAATCAAAGAATGCCTTTGTTGACTGATTAGAAGAACATTTGAAGGGCACTCCGGTCTTAGGAGACAGTCCTAAGAGAGGTCTTAGGTTGGCATACCGGACTTTTTGCAATAAAATAAAACATGTTCTGATTACTGAAAGTAGTCGTCCTTGCCTTGGGCATTTCAAACTGCAGCCTGACAATCTGGTACTCCATTGCCTGTAGTTTCTGTAGTCTTTGCAGTCTCTGCGATCCAGTGCAGCCTGAGAACAAAGTCCAATCTAGAAACTCTTTTTGTTTTCAAAACAGTCTTATAGAAAACATAATGTACTAACATAATGTACAAAATAAGTTAAAAGAAGAGTATTACTAGCATCTACAATCCCTTTGGTTTATGAAAATATATATATTTTTTTTTAGGGTGGCAGGTAGTCAAGCAGTTAAAGCATCCAACCAGTAGCCAAAAGGATTCTTGATCAAATCCCAGTGCCAAGTAATTCAGTCCTTAAGCAAGACAGTTAGTTATCTCTAATGTACCTCTAAGTTGTTCTGGAAGGGATCGTCAATTTTAAAAATGTCAATACAAATTATCTGCTGATACATTTCACTCCCTTTTGAGAACTGACTGTTTCTTCAGAGGAAAACACTCCCAAAAATAACAGAGAGGCAACATCTTGCTGGACTACCTGTGTTGGTTAATCAGTGGATCCAAACATATCCATCAACATTGTTTAAACAAATCAGTAGTAATGTATAGTTACATAGGAGTGATTCAGGAGCGCCAAGAACATCCCAGCCTTTTCTCACAACATCCTAGGCTCTGAATTATTTTCTATTTTTGTAACAAGCAATACTGTCACAACTAATAGTGTACGCTAGTAACATTCTTACATTTTATCCAGTACATTACTACAAAGCTGCAGTACATTACCACATAGCTACATGGTTAACACTCAACATCCTGCAGAAAATAAATAAATGCAAAGAATTCCAACATTAAGTTTATTTACAATTTCATGGATAGAAACTGAATACAAACAAATGCTAACTCTGCTCGAGATGGTTTGTAATTATGAACAACACTAAACATTTGAACGAATGTGAAAGTGCAAAATTACACATGAATTCTACAGCACCATTTTTATGAGCTAACCTAAACAGCAAATATTTAATATCATGAATAACCTCACATGCGACAACACATTCAACAGCCTGTAAGCAGTGATACTGAGTACTCTAGTAATCTAGTCTTTCATGTCAGGGGAACAGGGGTGTTCTGCGTGGGGAACTTCTGCTCACATCATTGCCAACTGTCAGGAACAAACACGTAATATCCTCCACGTCTCAAATCAAACATGTGAACACAACCTTGAATTGGAGGGCAAATATTTCCTTTGGCAACGTCTGCTCTTCTCTGTAGTTTAATTGTTGAGCAGGCATCCACATCCCTTCAGACATACAGTCAAAAAGGGCACCGATCGTTCAAACGGACCCTTTTTCTGGAAAACTCCCACTGAAAAATGAAATGCATGTTACTTCAAACGACTGTGACCAGCCACTGCTAAAAACAACAAGCACACCAGACATGACATCACAAAACGATGTCCAAGTCATTCGGCAGAACTGGAAACACAAGTTTTCTTTCTTCCAAATTGCTAGGAAACCAAACATTCAACACCAATCGGGTATCGCTTGTGGAATCACTGCGGGCTGCAATCGATACGGACCTACAGGGAAGCAACCTCATAAATTACAGCAAACAGTTGTGGCTGCTGAGGCATTACCGTGTCTTTCCCAGTTGTGGCTGCCTCATCACAGGGAAAGACATCCTCCAGACCTGGTCTGGGAGCAAAACATGGAAAACCGCTACTGTAGCATCTCATACGTCACTTGACATGACTGCATCTTATACAGTAACCACACTTAAAATAATAACCTAAACATTTATTACTGTTTTCATTATCTTAAACCACTAAGTTTACACTTAACTGCCATTTGTTTAAAAAGCAATGAATCCATCATGAAGCAATCAACTGTAGTCATTGTTTTGTTTATTCATGAGCAAAGCCCCACACTGTGATAATGTGACATTGGCCAATCTCAATATAAAGATCTGGCAAAAGAACAACAACATAATATTTACCATGTTCACCCCTCACAACTAAACTGCAAAGACCATACTATAACTCCGAAGAGGTCACCAGCCTGTTAGTTCAATTCAGTCTAATTTGGGCATTGTGCAATGTAGTCTGTAGCAGACAGCAGATATCCCTATACACATGTAGTGATGAGAGGTTAGTCAGTTATCTCAGTGGTCTCTCACTCTCTCTCCCACTTGACAAGACATCCCTTCAGGATCCCCTCCAACTCTGAGCAAACAATTGTCAGGCCGAGTAGCAGGGATATTAATGAGACCTGCTGTAGTGATGGCTGGAGATACTGTATACATTTGAATGTGTCATGGTGGTTTTAACAAAAAGTATCAAACAAGAGTGCCTGCAACCAGGCTAGCCATGGTACACAGCCGGAGCTGATTTGACTGCATGCAAAGAAGGGAGCAGTTTCCAGTTGTTCACTTCTAATCCAACAGCTACTGTCACATGTGACATGGACACCAGCTCAGCTTGCTGCCAGGGACAAGCCCACAATGGACTGTGTGTGTGTCTGTGTGTGTGTGTGTGTGTGTGTCATTGTCTGTGTGCATGTGTGGTGAGGGGTACCCTAACCTGTTCACCACTTACATGGAAATAAGCCAAAAATACACAGCAGAGAGCTGAAGTAAACAACTAAAACATGTTAGCACGAGATATGGACATACAGGTAGGTAAGTGCAATCCAATCAGGCCATGATTACTATCCATTCCGTCATGTATTGTTTAATGTTTCGAATGTGTAATAACATCCTCAGGTAGGTAGAGGTATGGAGCCTGTCAGGCTGCAGTGTTCGCCCAACGCCCTCCACGGTGTGCGCGCACACACACACACACACACACACACACCGTGGGCTCTTCAAATTCCTGACATTAAAAGGTGTAAAGCAAAGAAACTGCAGTCTTCCTCTGTTGAAGCTGCAGAGGGGTCCATGTTTGTTTTGCTATCTCTGTTTCTCTGGCACTTTGGCTGGGCCTTGAAGGGCCCTGGCAGGGCAGTTCTGCTGCATTTGTCTGGATATGCCCAGTTCAGACGCATTAATCCAAACTCTCATTCCCTGCAATTTCCACACCTACTGCCTGTGCTGCTGTATGTGCCCTCGTTCGTATGTCCACAGTCCAGGGGAAAGGGGTTCCTTCCTCCACAGTTGACTTCCATCAGGAGAACTGGAGCACTGAAGCTAAAGGCAAGTATCTCTGCTATAACAAACCGCCAGTGCCATAGTGATGGAGAATCAATTGGTTCACATACTACACACATGACAGAAATTCAGTTAGGCATCACATCTGGATGTTTCAAACATCAAATCTTGTCTCATTTTTGATTGAAACGAACTATTCGAAAACTGTTCCAACTGTTCTAGTATTTAGTGCTTTGCGTGGCAGTAGTATCGGTATTATAAGCAGTTTTACAACATTACTTTCACAATGCAAAAAGGCTTTAATTTGCAATGTTCACCGCAAAAATTGACTACTTTTGACTGTCTTGACATTTTATGTGTGACTCTATGACTCTACAGAGCTTTTGAATGTGATTTGGTTAAAGGATTAAATAATTTTAGTCATCAACTTGACACAAAGTCCAAGATCCAGCCGGGAGTTCTCAGCACAGAAAACCTTGGGAACCTCAGATCTAGGCACAGCGGCTGACAGAATTATCCAAGTGCTCTAGCACTGCAATGTAATAATATTTTAAGTGCTACTATATCAAACCGTTTTTACTCGTAACTGCTTACTCACTTTAGCTTACAAACAATAATGTAAATTGCAATCCACTCAGCAAAACGTTTACACTACAAAGAAGCACTTTGTGTGGTCGGCGAAGCAGACGTGTCAAAACATATCTTGTTGCATTTACCTTTGCATTCACTATGGATGGACCTTTCTGAAACAAAGACATGGAGCACAAAAGGATTAGCTACACGCCATAGGTCCTGCCATCAGTAGCGTGTTTATTAGATCAGGAGGATTTACTATTATTGAGCTGCTCATTAGTAGGTTTGCCTCGTGTTATGACTCTAACAGCACTATCAGATCCCTCATCAGAGGGCTCAGTGTTTGCACACACTTTAATCTCTACTGACATGAAAGCACAACGAAACCCAAAGAATGTGGCTAGCATTTCCCCATATGGCTTCTGATCCATTCCCGTACTCCTGGCCGTTATTAGCCAATATGGCCAGCCCACGGAGGCAGACGCCTGAGCCTCCAAACGGCAGCTCGGTCAGTAGCACAGACCCTAGTGGTCAGAGGAGTGCAGCGGATCCAAAGGTCCCCTCAGTCTCTCCTGGCCCTTACACCACGGTAGGGCTGTCAGCAATAGACGCTACTCTTACGCAGGCTTTCCAAACTCATTTGGGCTGCCATGTTTTCTAGCGATGCTGAAAAGCATATGGGCATGAGAGGACCGTTTTTTGGTATCAAAAGTAAACTGACATGAGGGAATAACATTAACAATAATAATGTGAGTTACATCCAATCAGAGCTCATATATAGTGCCCCTCTGCTGTTTCATGTTTCAAAGCAGAGAGGATTCCCGAGACAGGGCCAAAGGGAGACAGAAAAAAAAGCACTTTAGTTGTTATAACACACTTTGACACCCTTTTTGATCAATGTTTATTTGCACAAATACTGGAAGACCTATTTTAAGAATCTCAGACATAACAGTCAAGTAAGAAATAAATGTCTCTTAATCTTAATCTTAATAATGATTAGACTTGCAGGTAGGGATTATATTCCTAGCCAACAGAAGAGGCGACAAGCAATGATAATGATTTTTCAAGTCTGATACCAATTATTAGGATACTAAAATGCCAGTGCCCTCTTAATTTAACAGTTTTTGTAACAATTAAACTGAATAAACAATCAGCACGTTTAACTGAAATTCTTTATATATTACATCTATCAAATAGACAGTCTATCTTGATAGTTGCCTATTTAATAACGAGTCATCAACAGGGGTGCGGAAAACAGGAGCACAAGGCACGTGTGACAGACGCTAATGAGATGCTGCTAACAGTTAGCTTCCTCTACTGACGGTGGGCCTGGCCCCAGTGGGGCCCCAGTGGGCCTGGCCCCAGTGGGCCTGGGAGAGTCACTGTCCTCCTCTTCCCAACACATGTGACCACCCTCTTTGACAACATTCAAACCCTTTGCCAAGCCATTATTGTAAATAAGAATTTGCTCTTAATTGAGAAACTTAAGAAAGACAAAATTATGTACAAACTGTATAGCCCCATTGGCAGGATTTCAGACTGGCTGTGGCATGAGTTGATGGTATGTTTACTCGGTTACACATGCAAATCCATCTTAATAACCAGAAACCACTTAGGGTGTCTACAGGGGTCCGGAGGGAACATTTTTAATTCGGCAAAACAAAATTGCTTTAATAATCAGAATTGAAAGCACTACGAAAAGCAGGCTACAAAAAGTTGCATAAGAATGCCCAATGTCTACACACTGTACTGTGAGTTCCTTGATTATCATGCCAGAGTTAGCATAGGAGTCAGCATAATCTTGGGAGCTCAGGCTTGAGTTACAAAAAAGCCCTGCTGGCACTGGCAAAAAGTGTTTCAATAAACAAGGCATCAGTAAACATGTTGTCCCCCAGTTTTGCTGTTTTACCCATAGTACTAGCCTAGCCATTGATTTCAATCAGTTTCATGGGGGTATTTATTCAGATCTTCCTGAGTTATACAGAGTTGTGCTGAACACTGGGCAGTCTGGTGCGGCAGGCAAATATTCCATATGCAAACATGCAAGCACATGTTAATGGATTTATTATGTGCTACATTACAGAACCAAATTTAAATTTAATAGCATAGTGCAACAACAAAAGATTACCATATTCAATCATAATGATAATTCACAAGTAGCTCTTTTAGTAGAGCAGGGAGCTTGGAACACCAGAGGTTGTGAGTTTGATTCCCACAAAGGACCAGGTTGGAAATGCTTTGCCATTTCTGATGTTTAATATGTAGGGGAATTACAGTTTTTCACTATTAAGTAAGAAATGAGATTCTTTCTGATATCGTGGAATTGCCCTGTAGTAAATGGTGCCTCTTTCACTCCCTTTTTGTAATAAAAAAATAATAAAAAGTGAAACTCCTTCATTACAATATTTACCATAATAACTAACAAAATCAGGTTGTGTGAATAAAATTTTTTAGAAAAGCCTTTGCTTCGTCTTCAATTTATGACTTTAAATCCTTCAAAAGACAAATTAAAACCAGGAACAAATCAGTGGTACTGAGTAATCCTGTCTCTGCATTTAAATCCCACTGTCCTTATGCAAAGTGGCCAAATAGACACTTTCACTATCACATCTCTGATCCTGAAAAACACCTCACATTCTCACTATCACGCCTCCCAACCTCACTATCACACCTCCCATTCTCACCATCACGCCTCCCATTCACAATATCACACCTCCCATTGACACTACCACACCTCCCATTCTCACTACCACACCTCCCATTCTCACTATCACACCTCCCATTCTCACTATCACACCTCCCATTCTCACTATCACACCTCCCATTGACACTACCACACCTCCCATTCTCACTATCACACCTCCCATTCTCACTATCACACCTCCCATTCTCACTACCACACCTCCCATTCTCACTATCACACCTCCCATTCTCACTATCACTTCTTCCATTCACAGTATCATACCTCCCATTCACACTATCACACCTCCCATTGACACTATCACACCTCCTATTCTCACTATCACACCTCCCATTCTCACTATCACATCTCCCATTCTCACTATCACACCTCCCATCTTCATTATCACACCTCTCACCTTCATTATCACGCCTCTCATCTTCATTATCACACCTCCCATCTTCATTATCAAACCCATCTTTTTTTATCAAGCTTCCCATTTTTTATTTTACGCCTCCTATCTTTATTATCAGGCCTCCAACCAACATTATTTCACATGCCAGCTACATTACCACACCTCCCATCTACATTGATACCTCTCATCTTCATCATCATACCTCAACACAAATAGGACTGAGCTAGAGAATCTACTACAAACACCCAAGCTGGCAGAAAGTGAGATGTAAGAAAACAGAGATTGCAGAGGAGTGCATACAGCACGTAGCCAGTGCAATCTGATGGATACATGTCTGGCCAGAGTTCCCACGCAGTCGGACCCACACAAACAGTCAGGACAAACAGGACTGTTTGTGTATCATGTATATCAATACAGGTGCAAGACCTGAGCTGCCACTGAAAAACAGAACATACCTTCAAATACAGCTGTATGTTGATAATCCCAATACCACTTTTCCATTCAATAACAGGGCCGCGCTTCCTCCTGGCCAGCATCCCTCCCGCCTTTACAGAGCCTGAGGATATATGGTTAAACGAGGAAAGGCCAGTCCATCTCAGTAACTCTACAACGTTCCCTTGTAAAGCTCTTTCCAAGGCTGGGACTCCCACAGGGGCCTGGAGATCAAACAGGGTAACAGGGGCCATTACTCATCCCTTCCCACTAAGCCCTGCTCCGTTATTCCCAATCGAAGGGCCGCGCACTACCCAGACACACTGCTGACACCATATGGCAGGACGGCTGCATGCGATGGCCATGGGCTCTCATTAGACAAGGACTGGCCTGCCCTCCTCCTCCCACGTCCCCCAGAAATGTCCTCAGAGTGAAGGTTCAGTAATTAGTGGTCAGGATGGAAGTAGCAAATGCAAATGTGCTCCCCCTCTGTATGTGTGTATGTGTGTGTGTGTGTGTGTGTATGTGTGTATGTGTGTGTCAACTGAAGGCCTGCTTCATAGTTGACCAGTACAACTCTTTATCCCAAAAGAAGAGCCATCCACCTAGAACCAACAAGCTATCTTAAGTCAGGGGTACTCAGTCTGTCAAACTGACTGGAGGATAGTGTTCACATTAATGGACAGGATTTGTGAGTTCAAACACAACCTGAACTCCAGCCGCAGGTGTTCTAGAAGCATCGGTAGAGATACAGTACAACCTCAGTACAACACAATGCCGGTCTCAAATTTCATACAACATGAAATGCACAACTGTTTATTTGAACAATGAATCTACATCAAAAGGGCAATGTCAAATGTACAAAGCCAACTTTCTTCACTCAAAATAATGACAGCCCAGAAGAAGCCTGATAGTAATCTAGGCTACCTCATATTGGGTGACAAGACATTATTTTGAGGCTCTAACCCCTTGACAGACACTGTGCCAAGTAACCTGCCTTCAAAGAACTTGCATCACTATGGCAACAGCACAATTCTTCGTGACCAAGTTGGGAGGTGATACATAAATGAGAAATGACCGAACTTTCACTGAATGTTCCCTCCAGTGGCAGGCGGGAAGCCCAGGCTGCCAGAGGAGCGTACCCATCTGAAGGCATCACAAACGCAGCAAGGCCCAATGGTTCAGAGAGCAGCCGGCAGGTTATCTAAAAATAAACAGACGCCTCAGGAAGAAAAGGATTCCTTCAGCAATACACTCACAAGCTTAAATCATGAAATGAGGTTTATCCAGCTGAAGCCTGCAGTATGAGGTCTGATCAAATTTCTACAACCATATTACAACATTTTTGAGGGGTTAAAATGGCCTTGAATTTGTTCATGCATTTTTGTAAAACAGTAGTTCTAAAATGATTTCACAAATACATAAGGTGATCAACTTGTGAAAAACTAGCAAAAAAAACTAAAAAATGAAGTAAACAATTCAGCTATTTAAGAACCCCAGTTGAAAACAACTTGTGGTTACATATATTTAATCTGTTTGAATTAAACCATTTTAGAAAAAAGTGCGCGCTTGAACAGAAGATCAACTTAGCATTTGCTTTAAACAAAACTAAAATACAAAATTTCAAATCCTATGAAAATGCTTTGATGATAAGCTGCATTCAAGAGTTTTGTCACCTTTTATATCTTCTTCACACATTGTGCCTTGTACAGTTGAGAGGATTGTGTGTGCAAGTATTTTAAAATACAAGCCAGGTACTACTACAAGTTCTAAGACTTGTGACTGAACACACAAATTCTTGCATAATATTTATGAATGAGAATCAGACATATTATTCAACTCCCTTATTAATAATTAAATCAGCAGATAAAACTACTTTATAATCCATGGCGAGGAGAGGCTAAAGAAAGCACTTTAAACTGAAAGTTTGCTTAAAAAGAAGGAAACTGCAGTGTACTGTGAGTCAATGACAAGCACATGGGTGATTAAAGCAATATGGATATTACATTTGCACACAAAATCCTTTAAGGACACATTGAATGAACAAATAAAATTAAACATTTCATGTGTGTTTATAGAACCCCTTGGGGGTGTGTGTAACCCAAAATGTAGATTTGTAAAAACTTTCATGTTGCAGAAACAAAGAAAATGAGATCTATTGTGGATGTTACATGAACTGCCTAGGCTATTAGGGGGCACTGAACATTTTATCAAAAGTTTAAATTGGTAAGACTTAGAACCTGACATGGACTGCAAATTCAAAAGAAAGTTGTGGTACTAAATACAAGGACATTTTTAAAGATTGTCCTCTGTAATGATGGAAATTACGAAAAGTTGTTAGAGTTGTTGCTAGATTTGTTGCACTTTTTGTTATGGATCTTACAGAGTCTGACATAAAATAAACCATCTGTTGGACTGAAATATATGTATTATGCATGTATTATGAATATTCCATTATCCATATATGTTTTATGTATGTATATGTATGTATTAAAATGTTCTCCTATATTGCATTGTAACCACATATGTATATTTGAAAATATGCATGTGCCTTTACTGTCACTACTTTTCTGGACACTGGATGGGGGGGGGGTCATTTGAAAAAGACACTACACTTGAGGACAATTACAGATGTCTGAAAAATAATGATTTAAACACAGTATATTTCATGAGTCTCAAAACACATCATTGTACATCTTCTCCAAGAGTCTCAGAACACATCATTTTGAAGATAATTCCTAATAGTCTGAAGAATACATCCCAGAACAAGCATTTAAAATGTGAATGCACAAGCTTCTGAAGCTATGATACACTAAATTCATATCAAATTTCACAATTGTTATAGGTATCCTAACAGTGAAAAACTATACTAACAATAAAAATAGCCAACAGACAAGTGGCAGGGGAAAATATCTATACAGTTACATAACATGATATTGTCTTTGAAGAGATACTGTATCATTTGCACACTATTGCAATGTAATTTTTGCGCTAGTTTGCTGTATCTCTACCAAAAACGCATTATTCAGTTCAAACTTGTTCTCCATCTACTCAAAATCGGGAATCGATTTGACTTCTACACTTTCACTTCCATAACTGACCATAACACTTTTTACTCATGGCTCTCTCTTGCAGCAGAGAAAAGATGAGCAATATCTGGAACATCAAATCACAGTAAAATCCCATTATTGAATCACCTTAAATACAGAATTGTGAAAATCCAGATAGATATCATATTGGGATCTAAGTATTGATAATATGGTAGCGTTAGGTTCCTGGTAATTCCCTGACGTACAACAGACCATATAAAACCTTCAGTAGAGTTAGTTTTACAGAGAAGGATTCAAGATGTTTCAATTTGAAGTGCATGTTTAATGAAAATGTGTTGTAAAAACCATTATGGATAATATTCCAATGCCTGTCCTAGTCACTTTGTCTTTCTGATATCACTCCGTCTTACAGGATGTGCATTGCAAACAAAACTTAAAACGTATATTCAGGCTTTATTTCTTCATTAACATCTTAACTAATACTGGGAAGATTTGATATCTAGGCAGTAATGGTCAAAAGTCATGCAATTTCCTACTTTAACATTTCAAATAAAGCCTGAATTCAAATATGTGCAATACCATAAGGATAACTATGAATGTGGTTTCATTTAGATATTACTAACTTTATTTGTTTATGCTCAGCATGACTTTGACACAGAATCTGACAATTTGCAATAGTTTTGACAAATCCTTGTACAGCTTGGCTTCATTTGTTCTGTAAAGGAGTCAATAATAAAATGGAAAATGCTTTAATTGACAACCAGAATACTTAAATGCATATCATTACAGACAGGCAAAGGAAAAATGGATCATCCATTCTGGTCAGGTAGCCAACATAGAAACGGAAATACTGTATTTGTCAGACTAGGAGTAATAGCTATTAAAATATAATTATGATTATATTCATATTTTTTTTAGATTATAGGCTGACATCTATAGCTAATCAAAAGTAAATGGGACAGAGACAGCAAACCATGATCAGAAACGATCCCTAATATAGCCCTCTAAATACAAAGTGTCACAGAGAGCTCTGAAGAAAGCTACATCAGCTACTTAGACATTGCTCTTATTATATGAGTAGTATTTCATGCAGGACATTATATTATGGTATATTTTTTCTAACTGTAGGTCAAGGAATACGGCAAGTCTAGAAAGCCTGGATCAGACAGGTGTACACGTGAAATGCCTTGAGGGATAGCCAGTCCGCTACATATCCAAAATATTGTAGATTGGTGAAAATATGTCCATCCACATAAGTCTCTGCAAAAATATGTCTCAGTCTTTGATTTTTCTAATTTGCTAAATAAATACCACCAGGCATTTCAGATATGATGATGGGCTTTGGTGGGGAAAACCCAGTCTTACAGTCTCCATTTCCTTTCTATTCCAAACAAAAAGCACCACGCTGATGCCAGTCTATTTTGGAAGCCACAGAGTGCATGCCCAATGCATCAGGCTTAAATGTGGCTGGTCACATGATGTTCATGAATGCCATGCTATATTAAATTATAAAACATACAGCAGAGTTTAAGGAGTTCAATCCTCCTTCTCACATTCAGAACTATGTAAATGAAATTGACTAAATATTCTTTTATATTTCAATATGGGTGGGGCAAAATGAAAAGTATAGTCATTGAAGCAGAATTTCAATCAAACATAATGAATGCATTAGATGAAGTAGACCTACTCAGCAACATACAACCCCGTTTCCTAAAAAAGTTTGGACGCTGTGTAAGTTGTAAAAAAAAAGAAAAGGAATGCAATGATGTGCAAATCATTTAAACCCTATATTCAATAGAAAATAGTACCAAGACAACATATCAAATGTTGAAACTGAGACATGTTATTGTTTCTTGGAAAATACATGCTCACTTTGAATTTGATGCCAGCAACACATTTCAAAAAAGCTGGGACAGAGGCGCCAAAAGACTGGAAATGTTGTGTAATGCTAAAAAACTAAACCTGGTGTAATATCACACAACTAATTAGGTAACTTGGCAACAGGTCAGTAACATGATTGGGTATTAAAAGATCATTCCAGAGAGGATGGGCCTGTCAGAAGTGAGGATGGGGAGGGGTTCACCACTCTATGAAAGACTGCGCCAGCAAATAGTGCCACAATTCAAGAATAACATAAAAACGTAAAACTGCAAAGAGTTTGGGGATCTCATCATTTACGGTACACAATATGATTAAAAGATTCAGAGAATCTGGAGTAATCGCTGTACGCAAGGGACAAGGCCAAAAACCAATATTGGATGGCCAGGCTCTTCGGGCCCTCAGGCGGCACTGCATTAAAAACAGACACAATTCTGTAGTGGGCTGCATGGGCTCAGGAACACTTCTGAAAACCATTGTCTGTGAACACGGTGCATCGCAGTATCCAAAAATGCAAGTTAAAACTCAACCATGCAAAGACGAAACCATACATAAACAACATCCAGAAACACCACTATCTTCTCTGGGCACAAGCTCATTTTAGATGGATTGAGGCGAAGTGGAAAATTGTAGTTTGACGAATCAAAATTTGAGATTATTTTCGGGAAACATGGACGCCACATCCTCCGGGCTAAAGAGGAGAGTGACCACCAGGCTTCTTATCAATGCACAGTTCAAAGCCAGCGTCCGTGATGGTATGGGGGTGCATTAGTGCACATGGGGGCATGGGTGACTTGCAGATCTGTGAAGGCACCATTAATGCTGAACAATATATACAGGTTTTGGAGCAACATATGCTGCCATCCAGACAATGTCTTTTTCAGGGAAGGCCTTGCTTGTTTCAGCAAGACAATGCCACACCACATTCTGCACATATTACAACAGCATGGTTCCGTAGTAAAAGAGTCCGGGTGCAAAACTGGCCTGCCTGCAGTCCAGACCTGTCACCCATTGAAAACATTTGGTGCTTTCTGAAACGAAAAATATGCCAAAGGAGACCCCGGACTGTTGAGCACTTGAAATCTTATATCAAGAAATGAAGGAAAAACATCTCACTTTCTAAACAACAGTAATTGGTCTCCTTAGTTCCCAATACGCTTATAGAGTTTTGTCAAAAGAAGAGGTGATTCAACAGTGTTAAAAATGCACCTGTCCCAACCTTTTTGAAACATGTTGCTGGCATCAAATTAAAAATGGGCATGTATTTTTCCAAAAACAATAAAATTTCTCAGTTTCAACATTTGATATGTTGTCTTTGTACTATGTTCAATCAAATATAGGGACTAAATTATTTGCACATCATCGCATTCTGTTTTTATTTCCAACTTTTTTGGAAATGGTGTTATAGATAGAAAGCTATTAAAGGATGGTTGGGAATATTTTTGACATCACTGGATGGAAGTTGACCATGGACAGTGCAAAATTAATGCTTTACCGATCTGATCTATCAAGCACTGACTTTATCAGGGTCCCAAGCCATTTAGTTATGGCGAGGCACATCCTCACATCATATGTCCCACACTGGGTGCTAAAGAATTCTGAAAAACATCCCATCCTTTCCCAAGGCTGTTCACAAAAGGTCATGTTTGGCTCCTGGGCAATTCCATGAAAACGGAATTATGTGTAGACCCAGATGTTTCCATTTAAAATCTATGCCAAACGCCTTCCGAGAGGTTCAGAGATCTAACACACTACATTGTAGTGTTGAGGTGCCAATGTACCCCAGGTTCAATAACAGGGTGTTGTGATCGGGAGGCTCCAATGGCGGTGTGTATTGCAAGGCAGTTATTTGAAATAAGAATCATAATTTAATTGCTTGGTTAAATGAAGGTCAAATAAATAAATACATTAATTAATAAATATTTCTCTAGTACTGCTCCAGGTTAAGGGAGGGAGGTGGGTCAGGGGACTCAGGTTCAGCCAGCTGCAACCTAATCCTGGTTGTACAAGCAGTGTGAAAAGAAGCAGAGCCGCTTGGCAGATATGTTTAGGGGGATGTATGTCCCAATCTTCTACTCTCCCGAGCCCACTGGGAAATTCTGCGGCAAGCAAAGATATTTAATCTACAAAGTAAGGTCATATATTTGATAAAACAATTATGCCAAACAAAATTTAAAAATGTAACAAACAATACAACTCTACTGACAATGACTAATTTTTCAACGAGATTACACCGAAAATGGGACAAAAATACATTTATAAGATTGAAAGTTTGGTAGTGAGAATGACAGCATCAACAGCTCACTTTTAATCAGCACAGTTCTTCAAGTAAATGTGTTTTTGTATAATAGTATGTGTAAATTGTTAAAAGTAGTCATTGTACATTAAGCTGCATAGTTTGTTAAACTTGTAAATACATATAATTTGTTTGGCATACATCTCAAAGTAATCTTTTTACCGTGGAATTGACCTCCTTTGTCTTACTATACAGTTTCCACTAAAAGTGTGTCATTTGTAAGGACAAAGCAAGGCTTTGTTGCTTTACATAAAACATTTATTGAGAAGTCATAATGCTTGATTGTTGTCTTCCTCTAGAAGCACATCAGATAAAATGTGCTTTGGATTAATGTCCCAGGGCCCTTACAGAGAAGAAATTATCTACATAAAAGCAGGGAATTTAGCCAACCCATAACAAAGTATCTACACCAAAGAAGAATGATGAATCATTCTAAACAGCCAACCACTGCATGAGAAATGCCCCCAACTGAAAGGACACTACACTACATCCCATCCTCTAGTCACTGAGACTGTGATAATTGTGTAAAGGCCACATGGATGGCCTCCAGACACCTGAGGCAAAAGAACTAACTGAAAATTGCAAACATCACAGCAGTAAGTTGGGATGGATGCATGCATGTGAAACTCTACTTGATGAACAGGAAGTAACTCCATGTTGTACTTACTACATAACTGAAACAAAAATGTCATATCATTGGTACTACATCTAGACAACAATGTATTACAAACACAATCAACCTCCCTCGGGCAATTTGACAAAAATTAATCTAGTAAAACTGATAATAAATCAATAAATCACACAAACACAAGGAAGGGTTATTAACCACCGCTTAGTACAATTGTTGTACATGAATACTGTCTGAGCGGGTAGCATCCGTAGAAATACATATTGTTTAACCATTCCTCATTTTTACAGAAGTCAGTCTATGACATTTCCAGGTGGTGGAGTGCGAGCAGGCGCAACACACACACACACACACACACACACACACACACACACACACAGCAGAGGCCAGAAATTAATAGTAATATTATAAATATGAAGGCTGGACGAGTCTAGGCTTTTCAAAAAAAATGACAAGGAAGAGGCAGGACCATGGCTATAACAGAACAGAGGACATTGCTGGGATGAAATCCTACCTGGTGCACTGAACTGGCTGCTTCCAAGGGTGGTTGGCCTGTTTTTCCCACTATTTACAGGAGGAGAAAACATCTACCAGAAGAAAAGAAATGGTCTTTATAAAGCCCTGGGCCAGTTACACACATATTGACCTATATTTAAAAATGTGATCTTGATAGGCAGCATCATGCATTGGTCACAAGCTGTTAATAATTATTGTCTTGCATAAAACATTTCTTCATTGGAAGATACATTGACTGATACAGAAATAACGGGACTAAATATCAGACAAACAAAAAATAGTATAAAGATGTATAGGCCTACTGTCCTACCGCGCTAAAATCCAGCAAGTCACTCAATTCCTTGTCTGTTCCGATAGCGGCAATCCGCTGTTGAGGATTCATCGTTGCAATCTTTAGACCTAAAAAGAAACATATCGTTTGCTCAAGTCCAGCTTTGATGAAAAAGTATTTATAGACTTCAGTAAAGTGCAATCTAATTCTAGATTCCGACTGGAATTGCCAAGAATAATCCTCAGAACGCATCGAAATAAGTCATTACAATGACCCTTGACATTGCAAAAGCAACTTAATTTATCAAAGATCATGCATCAACTGATGGAAGCTTGTGGCATTGTACACAGTAGGCTATAAAATGACATCTGGACAGAATAATAGATACCCAATCCAATAGTAGTAATTTGTGAGAAAATGCCATCTATTTAGAATGGTAGGCTACAAAGCATGCAGAATGAAAACGCTAAGCGCTGCGCGTGACAGCAGTGACACCACGGACCCGCAGCATCGTTTTTCTACTCTATCTGATGGATCAAACGCTACATTCGTATCAGTCTTCCACCATAGACTTAGCTAGTCAATCACATGTAGTTAGTAAAGCGCTTCTTACATAAACAATTGTCACAAAGTGCTTACACAGACATCAAACTTAAAACGCCAAAGAGCAAGAAATAATATGATGGGCAGTGGCGAAGAAAAACTCCCTATGAAGAAACCTAGAGAGGAGCCGGGCTCCGGGGGCTTACCATACCTCTTCTTACTGGGTGGATATTATAAGAGTACATTGCCTTTTAAGGCCAGATCGTTCAACAATACACATGTATAAAGTATATTTAACGACTAATGATACACTACAATGTTGCTTTACAATCGGGAACGGTAATCCACAAATTTGATGTGTCAGTATTTAGAAAGTGTAGGCTATCATGAGCATGAAAAACAAAAAGTAAAATATACCAATATGCTGTAGGCCAACAGATTTAAAACGCCCTTTCAAGTAAAAGTAGTAAAGCAAATGCCAACCCTTTACTCCATACCAGCTCCAGTATTTCTTGTATCCCAACTTCTTTCACTCAGTCCGACACCTTTTGACAAACTAACTACAATATTTTACCTTTTTTCCCGTTTAAAATTCCAACTAGGGCGATCGGGTCTGGCAGTAGGAGCCTCGTTTTGCTGTAACACGTCTTAAAGAAAGTAAAATAGTGGTTTAGGCTTGAATAGTTAGCAAAATATCCTTTATATGTCACTTGCGAGTTTCCCTTAGGCAGACATTTTTGCTTCGCAAAAGCCTCAGCACCACGATTACATTCGGTGTTGTATCCTTCCGCTGAAAACAGTGAAACGATATCCCCTACAGACAACAGCACGCGGAGTGGGAGCTGACAGCCGTTGAAAGAGGACCCATCCTATGTACATGTAGGCTATTACGTAGGCCTATATTCAATCTTCAGGCTAAATTACTATCGCCTAGTATGAGATCGAAAAAAATATATAGTAAATTGTCGAGGAGAAGTCTTGCTGTAATGAAAGGTGCTGCTTTTTAAACATTAGTAAAGTGATGAATTTGCAACACTGGAGTAAGAAGTGGTGTAATTAGCCCCGTACTACATTCAGTATTAGAAAACTGTGCGATAAAATTGGGATTTTTTTGTCCCTTGAATGGCTTCAGATAGAATAAATATGAAACACGTTTTTTTTTTAATAAAACGTTTTGGTGTTAGTTTAGAGTTAAATTCTGAGATTAACAAATATTGATCATCTTACTTGGTGGAATGGTGCTGCTAGTGTTGGATGACATGTAGAGACAGAATACACAAAATCTACATTTATGTTGACATACAATTATATCTGGAGAGCAGGATTTATTATTTGCTCTAGACATATTTTATTACTATTTAATGCATCATAGCCTTAATATTATAATTATGTTATGTATATCAACAGTGATTTGACCATTATGATACCTTTACAAATATATATATGCAGTCTGGGTATGAGTCTTTTTAGTTTACTTCTTTCAAACATGGCTCACCCTACGTATCAGGTAGTCAAACAGCAACACATTTCCATTCACATTTCAACAACATTTGTTATACCTATTCAATGTCTGGAATCAGTCTTACCAGCAATGTTGTGTCAGCATTAACATATGCTTTTATTTCTGGACCCATAATGAAAAAAATGGGGGGGGGGTCAAATCACCAGAAATACTGTTTAGTGAGTTTAGTCTAGTAACTTTTTTTATTCTCACAAATGAAATAAGAGACATGTGATCATGTACCAATGTAATCAAAAAGATCAGTCTTTTTGGCAATGACAAGGAGTGGCAAGGATTGGAATGTTCTCCAAGGAGACTGGCACTCGAACTAGTTTAAATCTAATTATTCATATTATAAGACATTGAAGAAAGTAACATAAGGAACAAATTAGAAGAAAGTAACATAAGAAACAGTGATACAAATAACAAAATAACTATTCACAAGGGTTGCTAGTACCAAGTTGGTATGCAGAGGTACATGGTCAGTTAAGTACATAGAGGTTGGAGTAGCAGCAGAAATGTATGTAATGAGTGTGGAGTTCTGTGGGTATGTACATGTGTGTGCTGTGTCACTACGAGGGCATGTTTTGTATGAACGAGAGTGGCTGTCTGTGGGTAGTCAAGTGTGCACATAGTCCATACTAAAGGATAAGTGCAAAAAAGAAGACAGGTGTTGCTAGGTGGGTAGCCATTATATAATGATTTGTCCATGTTGTTGGTAATAAGTTGCTAACAAAGTGACTATGGGATTTCAATTGCTTCTGTTGTTTTTATTTATTAGCAATAATCTTCCTTGGTTTCTTTTTTAATAACAGGTGTGTAAGAACCCTCTGTAACTATAGCACAAATCATACATTCATCTTGCTTAAGCATGCATGGTTCCACAGGGGGGCAAAAGGGGGCATTGCCCTCTCAGTTATGCAATTCGTGCCCCCTCAGTAATGTTTCCCCATATACATAGCCGATCGTATATGAGTTCGACCCAGTCGGATCGTTACAGTCAACACGTTGCGATCATCATAGACCAACGAGTTTTGATCGCCTTTACAAGTGTTATACATTTCTAATTTTTTTCATCTGGGGGGGTGCAGGCAGTGATTAGACACGCCCCCTCATTTATACAAAATGCACCCTCAGTCATGTCATCCTGCCGCCGGCCCTGTGCTTAAGATTATTAGTAAAAAGACAAAATGCCTATTTACACTACAGTCTAGATGAACAAGACTTGTAGCAAGATTTGCTTCAGCTTTAAATTGTTTTATAATGTAAATGATAAAACAAAGCTGCGCAAGCTGGTTCAACCAAGATTTGTTTAGAAACATACATTAGGACTCCCAATATTATCTGCTCCTATTGATAAGCTGTTGAAATGACAGCAGCTGACGTGAGAAGGTTGCAGTTAATTGCAAAAACTGATCTTACACCAACACAGCAACAGCAGTTAGCTAGCTTGTGGTGGAACATATTCAACGTTATGTGGGTTGCACTTGTTAGCAGCAACCCTAACCATATTCCATCTTGTTTAACATTTTGTTTAATTGGCTGACTCTGCTACATTGGTATCTAACATGCTACCATTCATTACTGACAAACAAAAGAAATGCAGCCCTTGTTAATCCACAAAACACATAGCCATGAAATGTAGTTTGGGTCTTTTTGTATCAAAAGTGACATGTGAAATAACAGAATTTAATACAAAAACAAATT
This sequence comes from Esox masquinongy, assembly GCA_016801175.1. Taxonomy (NCBI): domain Eukaryota; kingdom Metazoa; phylum Chordata; class Actinopteri; order Esociformes; family Esocidae; genus Esox; species Esox masquinongy. Next base: position 23,883 of record JACXGI010004321.1, read on the forward strand.
GGGGAGTGAAATTTGTGATAACTTGCATTAGCAACCAGCCTGAAAACAGTGACCTGAAACTGCAATAATTTCAGATATTCTTACATTTATTTGGTAATCCATATGAGTATAGTTATTTGTTGTTGAAATCAAACTTTTTATTTCAACAAAGTAGAAGAAGCTAGCTTGCCAACAATCTTGCCGTGTTGCATAAAGCAACAGACACTTTGTCAGGGCAAGGCAATGGGTGCATCTTTTCTGCCTTTGTCAGGACTAAATGTTCCCATTGCATGTGTAAATACAAAATATTTACATACTATGTACATTTTACTTAAATGTCATCCAGATAAGTGTTGTAGTGTGACCCCACTGAGTTGTTTGGTGGCCACTGTTTTTGCTGTGTGTAAAAATTTCACCAAAGTCACAATCCTAAAACAAAGTTACCTGTTGGTCCACAATTGTACTAGTCTGAATAGACCCTAAACCAGTTTTAGAGATGATTATGTTATTAAGCTAGAAGTCAAAGGTCAAATATATTTTGACCTGAAACTACAGCAAATGTGTTTGATGGTTGACTGCAAATGTAAGTATTACAATTACATATGGTTAAAGGGTATAAGTAAGACAACACATTTGTTTTATACCAATATTGTTATTTTATACTGATAAATTTGCAAGATAGAGGAATTAAATCAAAGCGTGCTAACACACAGAAATCTAACATTGGTACAGTGCAATACTATTTTACAACCCTAGGGACACAAACCTTAAAAAAATCTATATCAGACATTGTCTGCATAAGTGAGCTTGATTGCCCAAATTTCAGGGTTTGGCTTGTTGACTATTGTGGTTTTGAAAAAACATCCCCTTAGTCTCTACCCTTACTCCAGCCATGTTCAGAACTCCTAAGCAGAAAAACCCACACAGACTGAAGGATGCTTCAGTGAGCTTGAATGCTGTCCTGTCAACAATTCTCACAGCAATCATTATGGTGTTTTTGCACAAACAAGTTTCCATTTTTTATTTAAGAGTAATAAACAGATTATTGTTTGATAAGAGGATTTGTTGAGACAGTTCAGCAGCTTGCCGCTAGCTTACCAAATTTTCTGGGAAACAGGATGGCATAAAAATACCAAAAAGTGACTGCAGAGGTCTGGAAAAAGGCATTGTAGAGAGAAAAATAAACATGGAGCCGAGTTTAATGGGCATACCAGCTTATATAAGAAATAAGGTTGAGAGGTTCTAATGTTTTGGGCAAGTATAGCTACCACTGGAATTGGCACACTTGTCCTAGTTAATGTAACTGCTAAAGTAATGCTGAAGTGTACAGAGACAAATATTCTGCTCAGATCCAAACAAATGCCTTAAAACAAATTGGAAGGCACTTCATCTTGCAGAAGGACAATGACCCCAAACATACTCCTAAAGATACCAATGAGTTTTTCAGGGCCAAAAAACCCTTTCATTTAAATGACTGGCATTTAAATGTTTGTTAATAATGTAAGCTTACTTGGGGTAAATCTAAGGACAACACTCGTGTAAAAACAGTTAACAACGTTATCCTAATTTTTCATTCAGTAAAAGGCTGAAGATAATCATGATGTGTTGTATGGCAACGCTGGTGAAGGGTTAATGAAATCTGTAATTACATAGCCTATTAATGTGTATGGACGGAAAATTAATGTGGTGGTGAATGGTTTAGTTGGTTGCAAATTCCGCACACATTATTACTTAGTTGTGTTATGTTTATACAAAATCAAGCAGTACGGTTGGAAGTATTATAGTTACACTTCTAAACTGCTTGTGTGTAGTTTCACCGAGAGTGCATTGTGTGAAGCAGCGTTTGGCTACGTCTGAAGGTTTGAGCAGCCTCAGCAAACAGTTTTTTGTGGCAAATCTTTATTGAGAACAGCAGATATGTCGGAACTACTTTTTCATATGCTCCGCGGAGACAATTTCAAAAAGGGATAGAAAATGGTGTGAAATAAATCGGTAGGTTTGTCGACATAATGTACGTCGTGTATTTTATTATTCAAACATAATTTGATTAGATTATAATTGGTAAAAATGTAGGTATGTCGTACCAATTAGGCTGCAGGAATCGCTGTCGAAGGGGCTCAGAAACAAAACTTCAGCCAGGGCCAAAAGTCGTAAAGAACAAAAGTTTGGTGTGTGAACAAAAGTATCAATGAAATAGTATACGTCGTGCACTGTGTGCTGTACCAGACTATTATGTTTTTTTCCAACGTCAAGACATCACTTACCGATTATAGAAAATATCGATTAGTATTAAACATTAGATCTCTGTAGCCGGATGAACAGTGAAAAAAATAAAAGTCTACAATCCTTGAACTTCCCATTTTGTCATGCCAATGCGTCATTTTCATGCATTTAAATTAGCTGGATTTTCTCCCACTTACAAAATACACTCCAGACTTTTAATGGATGGTTTTTAATATTCAATAAAATTACATACTACATTGAAATATCATGATTGAATAAATCTTCCCCTGAGTTAATATTTGGTGGAAGCAGATTTGGCAATTATTAGAGCAGTGAGTCTGCGTCTCAATCTGGTTTCAAGCTTCCCAATCACGGCTACATCAACCACGCCCCCTTTCCCGGAGAATTGATGCGCACCGGTGTTCTATTGTGGGTGATTGGTGTTGGCATATACTGCTAGGGGTGGGGCTTGGTAGTTGTGAAGTATTGTTTGTTTAATCAACTTGCCAAGCGTTTATTCTGTATACTCATTTACCTAGTTCTTCTCGATCGAGTTTTGTGACCACGTTTATTCTCTTTCCTTACGCCATTGTACTTTTGTCTCGTTCTTTGGTTCTGTCGTGTTTTTGACCTTTCTGCCTGCCTTGTGACTTTAGTTTATGGATTACGTTTTGTATTAATAAATTTGGCGCTCTGCCCGTGAAAACTGTCTGGAGATTCGTGACAGTCTATTGGGACAGGTCTCTACCAACTGTGGCACATTTGGCGATAAGGTGTATATATGTTTGAAAAAATAATATATTTTGAATTCATAAAATTTGGATGTGCCGACATGACAAAATTTGAAAAAGTACACTTTCAATAGGCAATGTCCTTACAGGAATTAAAAAATATATAAACTTACTGTTGTAACCTACATTATCAGAGTTGAAAATTACAAAAATGTCCAGTTCTGAAACATTTCTAGTGTCAGTTTTGCTAATTAGTTTGCTAATTAGCAACTGTGGATAACCTTCACATGATACGTCTGTGTGGGAACTGAACATAGGTCATTCTGAACAGTGAAATTCTTGTGACATTGCACTCAATATCTATGCAGCAAGCAAAAATTTAAATAACAATAAAAACTAGCAGCAATTCCAAATAATGTAGAAATGGGAATATGGACAGTATGAACAGAAATCATAAATATTATAAATATAAGTGTAGTAGTGCCTATAAATGGATACATTAAAATGTGACAATGTACATTGAAAGTACATAGAAAGTGACCAGAGCAGAAACCATACATGATTGGGCATGCACTTATAATAATTCTGGGTCCCACAATTTCTTTCAGAATGTTATTTTTGTGCCAGTGATCTAATAACAACTAATAGCAACTCTAACAACTATGTATTTTTTCTTTAGCCACTGCAAAGCTCCTTTGACATTGTTTTTGAAATCATTGTCCTGCCAAATGGTGAATTTCCTCCCGAACATTTTTTAGCATTTTTAGGGTTGTTTCCATGTATTTCCATGTATTTTGCTCAGTTCATTCCTCCTAAAAGTTTAACAAGATTTCCCTACTGATGAAAAACATCTCCACAGCGTGATGCTCCCACCACCATCCTTCACTGTAGAGACTGTGTGTGTTGAGGCATGGGCAGTTTTAGATTTGTGCATCACATAGTGTTTTGAGTTTTGGCCAACAAACTATCTAGGGCATATCTGATCAACAAAACCATTTCCCATATCTAAGCTTGTTCTCTCTCTTTTGGTATGGTTGACTGGTGCAACAAACACTAAACTCTCAACCACTGAACTTGTTCAAAATGATTGTTGGCCTATGTGTGGCTTCTCTTACTCTTCTCAACTCTATTTACTAAGCAGTGAGTTTTGAGAGCTAGCCTTTTCTTGGCAGTGCTTGGTTGGTGTGATGCAGCTTTTACTTCCTGATTATTGATCCAACTGTGCTCATTGGGATATCTTAATACTTATATCTTAATAATGATATCTTAATACTTACAGCTATTATGAACCCGTTTCCTAAGCTATGCATTTGTATTACCTAACCTCTGTAGCATGCTCTTTGGACTTTTTCCTGCCAGAAAGAAGCCTTTACTGCGCCAATGCCACAAAAAAGCCCGGTTACAAAATGCCTGACAGCACCTTGACACGCCTCACAGCTTCTGGCACATTGTAATTTGGAGTGACGAGACCAAAATAGAGCTTTATAGTCACAACCATAAGTGCTATGTTTGGAGAGGGGTCAACAAGGCCTAGAGTCAACAAAATACTATCCCCACTGTGAAGCATGGTGGTGGCTCACTGATGTTTTGGGGGTGTGTGAGCTCTAAAGGCACAGGGAATCTTGTGAAAATTGACGGCCAGATGAATGCAGCATGTTATCAGAAAATACTGGCAGACAATTTGCATTCTTCTGCACGAAAGCTGCGCATGGGACACTCTTGGACTTTCCAGCATGACAATGACCCTAAGCACAAGGCCAAGTTGACCCTCCAGTGTTTACAGCAGAACAAGGTGAAGGTTCTGGAGTGGCCATCACAGTCTCCTGACCTTAATATCATTCAGCCACTCTGGGGAGATCTCTAACGTGTGGTTCATGCAAGATGACCAAAGACTTTGCATGACCTGGAGGCATTTTGCCAAGACGAATGGGCAGCTATTCCACCTGCAAGAATTTGGGGCCTCATGGACAACTATTACAAAAGACTGCATGCTGTCATTGATGCTAAAGGGAGCAATACACAATATTAAGAACTAAGGGTATGCAGACTTTTGAACAGGGGTCAGTTAATTGTTTTCTTTGTTGCCATGTTTTGTTTTATGATTGTGCCATTCTGTTATGACCTACAGTTGAATGTGAATCCCATAAGAATTAAAAGACTTGTGTTTTGCCTGCTCACTCATGTTTTATATACAAATGGTACATACAGCTCTGGGGAAAAAAAGAGACCACTCCACCTTTTTCTTTCCTTTCCAAAAAAGTTGAAAAGGAAAGTTTTGAGTGAGAAACAGAAGTGTTCAATTTGCAGTGGTCTCTTAATTTTAACCCTTCTGTTCCTCACTCAAAACCTTCCTTTTTGACTTTTTTGGAAAGGAAAGAAAAAGGTGCAGTGGTCTCTTAATTTTTTCCGGAGCTGTATATTACCAATTCTCCAAGGGTATGCAAACTTTTGAGCACAACTGTACCTCCAGGCTATGTCAGAACTACCTTAGAAGAAAACATGACAGTAGGCTTCAAATCATGGAATGGCCAGCACAGTCTCCAGACTTAAACACCATTGAGCTGGTTTGGGATGAACTGGGCAGAAGGGTGAAAGCAAAGCAACCTACAACACATTGTGGAAACTTCTGCAACAGCGATGGGAAGAACTTTCCGAACAATTTTTGATTTCAATTGTACAAAGAATGTGATGAGTGTTTGGCTTTTATGTCTGCAAAAGGTGTCTACTTTAATCAGTCAGAAATGTAGATCACATTTAGTTAAACAAAATGATTCAACGGTTTATTTTTTGTCTCCAATTGTTTATTTGTACTATGCTTTAATTTCAGAGTACATTTAGACATTAAACTGTGTGAATTTCAATTAAAACTGGAAAGACTGAGGTTCTAAAACGTTTGACCGGTAACTATAAGAAAAGTTTCTACTGAATATGAATTAAATTTGAAGAAACTGTGCAAGTTGAAGACAGAAAACATAGTTGAAGACCCAAACAGCTGTCTGAAACAGATCAACAGTACTGAAAGGTCACTTCCTTGAGGGTCAGAAGAACATTCAGTGAAGTGCTAGCTCCGCATCCGGCCGAGAGATCTGGCACCATGCTTCAACTTGAGACGTCTTACAAGAAATAGCCATGTTTGACTGATTGGTAAAAACTATAACTTTCAGCACAATAAATACCTCAAACACTACAAAGACAATTAGACCTATTAGTAGCTGAAGTATGCAGAAAACAGTATTGGATTGGTCAGCTCGGAACCCCATCCTCATCATAATTCAGTATGTGTGGAATCACTTGGACAAGGAAAAAAACTAAGTTAAAAGAAGTCTTGAGGTAAATCCTGCAAGAAGCTTGGTAGAATTTACCTCAGGAAAACTTGAAATGTCCCATCAATACACCAAATCAAATTGCTACTATAAGGATATGCACATTGACTGCTGTAGTACACACTAGACCTAACCTCAAAGGCGATCAGAGTGATGTGAAACAAGGTACACAGCTGCTCTGTAGTTTGTTGCTACAAATTTCTAGATGTATGCTGCATTTTAATGCAGCCCGGTTTCAGAACTTTGTTTTTGCCCAATTGTCATCAGTTATGGATGCAGATTTTATTGCTACAGTACGCAGACCAGTGCAAAGACAACTCTGGATAGTGCAGGACTACCATAAACCCCATGCACATAATAAATACACTTACACATTTAGCATCAAAATGCATCATAAAGAGTTATTTTTTGTAATTTAAAGTACAACCTGTATTTCTGAAAAACTTGATCACTGACATTAACTTTTTTGGGAGACCAACAGAAAACTAATAAAACAAATACCAAATGACAGTACATTTGGGTGGTGATGCAACAGGTATATTTGACAAGTGCATGCTACGGTGTTTCTATTACACTGTTAAGGTGATTAAAATAGCTGGACGTAATGACGTCACCACCAAAAGAAATTGTTGCGACAGCCTGTTTTGTATGCCCTTGCACCTGTCTATTTCATGTCTACATTTTAGGAGGTATTTTCCTTCAGTGGAAATGTAGCTATTGATGAGCATTCACTCTTTTTTCCGGCTTATTTGACTCCCAAATAGCTCTTTATTGAAAATGCTTAAAGTAACACTCCACTCTCCTTTTCACCTCATTTAACACCTGATTCCTCTTTTTTCTGTAGCTCTTCTTTTTGTTCCTCAAGCAAAAGCAGAGGCCAGTGACATCACAAATTCCCATCAGACCTTGAATGCCCCGCTCCTTGAAGTTTGAAGATAAGAAACAATGCATGAAGTACAGTGGAAAGGTTATAGGCCACTTGAGAAAATTGGTTAAGGACATTTATCTGAGAAGTGTTTATCTGTTTAAAAAAACAATATAACATTGAAGTAAACAGTGTAACATTTATACAAGAAAAGTAATATGTCTTGTGTTCTTCTGACAATACATTATTTTGTGTGGCATCTCTTAGAATGCAAATCTGAAGAACAGTGCCAATCAAGAATGAAATGGAGTATGAACATGTGTACATGTATAACATTATGTACATTCAGTTTCACAAAAGAAAATGGTAATGTGTCTTTGGTTCACAAAATACGGGCAAATACTCATAAACAATGGACATAAATTGGGAAATAACCATATGTAATATAAAGAATAAGGCATCTCATTTTTAAAACAAAGTGCTTTGAAACACAAAAACTCATGGAAACTGATCTGCCACAAAGTTGAAGGAAATTTAACCTTGCTGCTGAGTTTCGAAACACATTATCCCGAGAATCTCTGCGGTTTGTTGTAATACCACTTAATAACTAGAAAAACAGAAAATTGGTGTCAGACCCACACCTGGACCTGGCTCAAGGTCAATCCTCGGCCCGTGAGGGAGACCCACATAAGGGCCAGACCCCTAGGTCTAACTCTAAGGGCTGTGGGTACAGGATTCAACCTTTGCCCTGGGACAGCAAGTCCCACTGGTTCAGCAGATGCCAAAGAGGTCCGTTGAGCAGATGGACACACTCCAGAAACCACAGCTCCTTTGGCAAGCGTGAAGCCACAAAAAGGAGAGGTAGACTGGACTCAGAGTGGACTCTGCCCAGCATGAGCTGGATAAGCTGTAAGTGGGAATCAGTACAGGAGAGTCCATAGTGTTTGGCACATGAACACATCCACCCCAAGAGGAGCGTTCACATGTCAGCGACAGTGCACGTTTCGTTTGTGAGGTGAAGAGATCAATGAAGGCTCTGCTGAACTTCACCCAGATCTGCACAATTACTGAAGGGAGAAGACACCACTCCAAAGAGAAAGGGCCCCAGTCAAGAGATCTGTGCCTAGGTTGAGAAACCCATGAGTTAAACTGCAGGCAGTAACAGATGATGATTGGTCCAAACCCATAATGAGCATGCCATCGCCAGAAAGGAGGAGAGCGTCTCACCATGTCAATCAACACACACCACCATTATCCTGTTGTTGGTCCTGACCAATCAAAGCTGAAGGACTGAAGCTGAAGGACTAAAAAAAATAACCAAATGGCAAACAAAGCGGTGTGCGCCCCCGCTGAGCTGCCATCACACAAAGTCCCCTACCCCTTAAGCGGGGCATCTGTGGTTACAAAGTTGCAACGTGATTCTCTGCCCAACGAAGTCCCCTGAAAAAACGGCTGGGGACTACTTCAAGGGGCCGGCGCCCTGATGGAGTAAGGCAACCCTTTACCAGATACACTCCGAACACCAGTGTAAGAGAAGTAAACCAGTGTGTACTGCCACCTGCTGGCACGACTGTACTACAATCAGCCAATCACCCCAACAAGCCAGCACTGATCCCACTGAGTCCTGATGGAGCCAGAGCTCCCCACGACCACGCTGGAAAGGGGGCGTGAGGACAGAGAAAGGCTGTGCCCACGACCAGGAAGTCATGGGCATTGCTATGAGAGAAATTTTGAGATATCCTGCGCGTAGGTCAGATTTAGACATAGAAGCAAGTGTCCACCGTACTGATACACATCAACCAATCAGTGCACACTGAGCACCCGGAACACGAATGTTTGCAAACAAGTCCAGAACGGGACACCGTCTCAGGCTGCACCAGTTGCACAGAGCCTACGCCCGAGGCACAACGTGCACCGCCCGCTGCCGCAGTAGCGAAGCAATAACCACCCTCAGTCGCAGCAGGACAAACTGAAGTCTGTACATGCATATTAACGTCAATGAGGTCCACATAGGGACCATGTATAGTCACCGCTGGTCTGCAAAAGCCACCAGGTCAACACTGAGTGGTCATTGGTAGGCTGGAGGAAGGAGGGGCTCTGTGGTGATGGCTCACAGTGGAGCAAATCCCTCACGGCAGGGGATGCTGTGAGGATGCACCACCAGCATTGTAATGGGTGCCACCCACCCGTGGGGAGACAGGGGGGAGGACCAACAACCCACTCATCACGCCACGGTGGTAGCCAGGTCTGTCTCTGGCAATATCTCTTGGTGGAAGAGGCCAAAAGCAAAGAACTGTGCGAGGGAGAAGGAAAAACAGGGGCCCGCTGACCTTGTCAAGCAGGCAGAGAAGCTAAACAGGTCGGCACATAGGCTTGCACATGCGAAATTCTAGGGGGAAGCCTACCAGCGCTTGACTAGAGGTCCAAGTACTGGACAGGACAGAGGGAGCCTACAACACATGCACCGGCCAAACCGGCTCTGGTCAAAGGGTAATCAACCGAGGAAGTCACCGGAACCAGCTGAAAAAATTGCACAGAGCGCAACGGTTGAGATAGCTACCAAACCTCCATCCACCTAAAGCGTGCACTGATGACAAATGCTAGCCTAGCCAAATCCCCCCCTCCCTGCAGCCACAGAAGCCAACATGAAGCCAACAAAACAAGCCCAGCATAGGAGTCCGTGACTTACTACAAACGCTGCAGAATAACAACAGCATGTTCTAAGCTTAACAGGGGATCATCACGAGGTAGAGCTCACATGAGCAAAGACAAGGCAAAAAAGACAGTGGCACCAAGCCCTGACTCCAGTCAGTAATGGACTGCATGACACAACCTTGCAGTGAAAATGCAGATATAACAATGCAGATGTATGCTGGGTATTTATAACACAGGAGGATCTCCCCAGGGCCTTATCAAGGGTGATTGTATTTGTTTTACGGATATGCTTGACCTACCAAATGGGAACAATATATTATCCATCCAGCTAAAAATTTGAAGTTTAATTTTAATACAATAGACAATATACAATTAATTTGTACATATAAATGTATTTTTATATAACATATTCGGGATGGCCTATTATTGCCAAAATGTGTTAAACGGATTTGCATAACTCAAAATGACAAAGTAAGAAAATAAAGAGTGGCCAAGATAGGTTTACTTATTAATTACCTTAAAAATTAAAATTCTCATTATTATTCAGGAAAAGCTTGCTTTACAAAAATAACACTGTCAGAAAATGGCCATTACGTTTTTAAGCTGTTCAAAACGGAGCGCTCACAAGTCAAACAATTAGCCTATTCAATACATTATTCAAACTGCAGCTTACTGGGCCCTAGACAACCAAATTGCTTATTCAGTTATAAATCAAAATGTATTAAATAATAGCCAGCAACTTGAGCATCAAAAGAAATAAAAACAAAGAAATGCTGTAAAATGTCCTACTTAGAACCACACACAAACTTGCTTTCCTCCCTCGATTTTTTAACAAAGAAACTAGATACAGGCCTATCTACTTTTCTTTTCATTTGCGCATTCTACGGCACGCACAACACAGGAAATAACAACACAAGAAATACATGATCATTAAATATATCGTAGCAAAAACGATGACTCAGAATGAATAATGTGTATATCAAAATGGCTGGTGAAGTAAGTAGCCTGCGTTATCAAATTAGCAATGATTGTAGCTGCATGTAGGGCAACTACTGAGCTAGCTAGTAAGGTAGGCCTGCAATGGCTATTAGTAGCTAGTCCAGTCACAAATAATCATATTTTTAATACCGAATTTATGTTAAGCAATGAACAGTCTGTTTACACTGAGAATAATAACTACAAAGATGGCTGCTGGGTGACAACATTGTAGACTAACTATAGCGCTAACGGTTAGCCAGAGATATACATTGCTAGCTCGCATCCACGCAGTAATGTTAACCCTCTACACCCTGCCATATCGGCCGTGAACGACCCTTCTATATTACTGCAGCTAACAACCATAATTTTAATTAGACTGCGAAGAATACATAAACTGTGTTTTGGACGGGAAAATTATGTGCTTGGAACCACATCGAATGTTAATATAATATTTTTGAGAAACCGACATAACTCGTCACAAGACTATTCGAGCATTTAGCTCGAAATGCTGAGCCATATCTGGCATTAGCCGCGATTGAAACTATTCATTGTTAAAAAATAAAATAAAAACATTTTCACAAGAATATGAAACGATTATTAAAATATGAATATTTAGAGATATCATCCTACTTTCATCCTACTATTTATCGTAGATGCACCTTTGGCCTTTTCTAAATGTCCATGACAGGAGGTTTTGATCGTGGTCGTATATTATTAAGTTTAGATAATATTTTAATCAACGACAATGTGAGCTACAACTTTATTACTTTTATTATTCTTTTAAGGTCAACGTTGGGGTGGCAAGACTCCTCTCAAGGGTGGCAGTTATTGCCCCATTCCACCAATTTGACCACGCCCCTGCTGTTCACGGCTGTTCGAAATGGGGAAAACGCAATGTAACATGGGTAATAATGTTACTGATATGGAAACAATATTGTATTTATTTATGATGTAGGTGTTAGTACATCAGTTGAGTTAGTGTGCAATCGGCTGCTGTAATTTAGATGTTCTCCAACACGACCAATATTAGACGTGAAAGAAATATTTGGTTCAATCAGTGGGAAAATATCAGAATTGAGCTGCCTTTGTAAATGCTGCTATAGAGGGTCATGTGTTTTTAACATAAATAGCGGTTTTTGAAAGCACAGCATTTAGGAGAAGTTGATCATCTCGCGTAAAACGTATCATCAAGCGCAATCCCCACATTTCCCAGCAGCCACCACGATATTCACAGGCGTTCCATGGAGGAAGGTCTTTCTCGTGTGTACTAAGGTGTAATAACCTAATTAAACTTTCAATTGAACGGTAAGCAGACTCTGAACCTGACCAATGATATATTTACAATATTCAAATTGTTGTATAACCTTTTAAAATCCCAACCTTACTAACAATAAATTACAGAAAATGAATTTGGATACAGAGATGGATGTTCGTTGTGTTGTCGCGCCAGACGCCATGATTGGTTGCCCACATAATGGCTATAGCTAGCTAACGTTAACAGTTAGCTAGCTATTGAGCTAATGTAGAAGCAACTGGCGTTGTGGGTAGATGGCAAAGGTGTGCAAACGTTTCATTTCCAAAAGTTTTTTTCGACAAAAAGTAAACATGCATTACGACATTAGCTAACTAAATGTTGTCAATAGTTGCGCGAATGCACGGCTGTGAAGCAACATTTCCTAGGTTTTCCTAGCTGCTGCTAGCTAGCTACTTAGGTACTACTAGTACAGTCAATACACTAAAACCTACACTAAAACTAAAATACACTAAAACTAAAATATTTGCTTGAAATGTCAGCATCATAGTTACGGGTATACCTTTTTACTTGCTACCTATATAACAACTAATTATTGTTACTAGCGGACGTTAACCGTTCTTTCATCCATTTTCAGCTTCACAATGTCTGAGCTTTTTATGGAATGTGAGGAAGAGGAGCTGGAGCCGTGGCAGAAACAGACACCAGAAGTTAATTTGTTAGATGACGACAATCATGATGATGATGACGATGAACCTATATTTGTTGGGGAGCTCAGTACTCCAAAGGGCACCACTAACACCAGACCAAGTATGTTTGATTTTTGTTTTGATAGTACTGTAATTCCTAAAGTCTCTCACACTGTTGGATGTTTTCTTTAGTTTGCAAACAAGAAACATCCATGGGAGTTACCCCTTAAATGCGCTACAAAGTTGTTAAACATGAAACTTTATTGATTGCTTTGCTTTAATTAAATTAACCTATCTTGTTTATGCATCTGCCCTGTCTTTGTAGCAAACAACCAAAGGAATATCAAGACCACCCCACTTCAAAGTGGCGGAGTTGGAAGACCAGAAGCCACTAGGATGACATTGACACAAAATTTCCCCCAATCTCATGTCCCTAGGAGTCCAGTTCCCCAGAAAGGGTTGAACAATGTACCTCGAACTTTAACAGCAGTATCTCCACAGCCCATCATTATCAACAACCAGGTAGTTTCTTTTACTATAGCTACATCCCTAATTTTCTTATACTATATTCCCTAATTTTCCCTAATATACTAAATCCCTAATTTTCTTTATACTTATATTATAAAGAACACATTGCTGTTAGGGTAAAAGTTGTAACCTTCACTGGCAAATGCTGTTGTAGAAATGTAAAATACAGATTGCCTTTTTTCCTTAGGGTTACATCGTGACCTCACCTCAGTTATCAGCCAACTCTGCTTTCATCACTACTCTTGGAAAACAGTATCCCCCTGGGACATCTTTCACTGTAGTTCCGGGTAAATATAGAAGTGTTACGTCCCTACATCGGAGCATGCAGGAAAAAAGATATAAAGATATATAAATATAATACTTTTTAATTTCTATGCAAATATTTCAGTGGCAATTAATTTAGTTAGTCATGTAGATTTAATGAACACAGTGCATGGCAAAAGTATTAAGATCCTCACATTTTTTGTGTTATAAATTCTTTTTAAAATGCGTAATTCTTTTCATTTGTCTACATACTCCATATTGAGGGAGTTCTACTAATGCCTCTAAATGAATTAAATAGTAGTAATGTTTTCAATCCCTCAGTTCAGGCATGCCTGGGTCAGATCAGGAGTACTTTTTTTGTTTTAGCAGGTTTTCACACAGAGACCAAAAGTATTTTGGACTTTTAACATAAGGGTTTCACTGTGATGAACAAGAGTTTGAGAGCTTAGCCTTCGACAATGAAACATTCTATAGTGTAAAAAATCTAAATTATTGCATGATACCATCCAAGGTAGTGTGAAATACTTCTACCCCCCACTCATCACTACAGTCAAATGTATTGTTGCTGAATGTGGATTGTAGTCATGTGAGTGATGTACAAGTTTAAGGTTTAGAAGTCAAATGGCACCTATTGACCCACGTGTAAATGCGTCTACCGACATTAACCAGAGAAGTCAATTTACTTGTTGATTTGTTCTTGTCGCAAATGCGAGTATACAAGTGTATCTACATATTTTTATTTAAATAGAACTCTAGTTAAATTACTATTGCCGATCAGAACTAGACCATACAGATGAGCCCTGCATAAACGCATTGACATACACAAGATATTCTATGCATCTATCTACACTCACATCAAGTGAACTAGTGGTTCCTCAACTTCTTTGTTTACTGTACCACCAGCAGTATTTTCCCTGCTCTGAATACCCTGAATTATCCTCTCATGCATTTTATCAGTAAGCCATTGGTCTTAGGAGTCTTCTGAAGTAGCCCCTCTGGATAGGCCAGTTACCAGCACTGATCCTAGTACCCCTGGTTGGGAACCACTGAAGTAAGTAATACACAATATGAAAAACAGTCATGATTAGCAATGGTGTTAAGAAACATTCTATAATTTTTTATAGCTAGTGGGCCTGAGGGACCCCTGAATGGTGCAACAGTTAAATAACGTTTTTGCAGTTAGCTGCGTCATTGTTAGACTAGGGTTCAGCCTGTAAGCTCAAGTTGGAAGACTGAATAATGCGTTCCACTCCATTATCAGGTTAGAAGGGGATATAATTTGTCGTCTCAACTCATCGGTGATCACCAGTCACAAGTTACCTTGGTTTTTGCAGATTTAAAAATAAATTGCTTTCCTCGTTATATAGTAAGTACTACTATAGCCCCTCTAAACATTTAAGCAATTCTCCTCAAACTATTGCTGATGCAGGGCTCTACTGTACAGTGCTACAATTTCGATTACATATGCGACTAAAAATGTAGGTGTGTAAATTTATAAAATGATAAAAGCTTTGTTCACATTGAAGGCCTTAATTCTTAAATTTACTTTGTTTGAAACACTACATTCTCAAAGTCATTTTAGCTACCTAAGCAATCTTGATAACTTTTTCGTATTTATTAACTTTTTGTTTTTACTTTAAAGTCTGGGAGTAGGTTGTATATACTGATAACACATTTCCAAATAATCTGGCATTCTAACACTCAAAACAAATTAGTGAACTTCGAGGGTCTGAATACAGCCACATCACACATCTACTGCTGTTTTCTGTGTTTAATGTATTTTTCTGGTCTTACAGCTGGTCAGCAGCACATTCTGCAACAGATGACTCCATCAGCTGGCCAGCAGCACATTCTGCAGCAGATGACCCCAGCCCCAGGCCAGCAACACATTCTGCAGCAGGTTTCTCCATCAGCTGGTCAGCAACACATTCTGCAGCAGGTTACTCCGGGAAAGCCCATTCCTGGGGTTATCCACAGGCCTCAAGTGCACATGATCAATAACAACGTAGTGACCTTGTCAAATGTGCAGGGCCCCGCTGCATTGTCTTCCCAGCCCAACCGTTCAAGTTCTACCAATCTCCAGATTGTGTCCCCAGTCATTCAAACCAAAGGTAATAGCTGGGGTAAGCTGAAAGATCTTACCTGTTGGCTCCAGAGATATTTGCTGACCCTCTGTGTGGCTTCATGATGATAGGAATGCTACATAAAATAAGAATGTATTCTCTCTCCTTAGACTACGGCAAACGAGGTTTATCTCAAGACCAAAACAGCACAGCTAAAAAAGCTAAACATGACATAGGTAATACATTTTTTTTCAGTTGGGTTCTCTGTTATTTGTTCTGTCATAGTTTTCTGTTAAATGTTTCATGTTTTTCATCATTTTGCAGGTTCACCACATGCCCAGGAGTTATTAGAAAATGGGACACATTTTTGTAAAAAATGTCCGAAGTGTAAATTTGATTTCTACCAGCAAATTGTTCTGAAAGATCATATGATTGTGAGTTTGCCTCTCATTATGAAATCAACTTCTTTAACTGTGCTTTTTATTTTACATTTGATTTACTCTTCACCGCTGTAAAAGCACATAGATCAACCAGATCTATATATAAAAACTGACATATAATATCCAGTTCTGCAACTTGTACTTGATCAGCGTATTTTAATTTACATTACCTTCCAGAAATGCTGTCCTCAGCTGGTGGAATGTGTCTTCCCAACAACCCCAAAGTCTACTTACCTTTTTGCAAGCAAGCGCATCATGCTTGTCACAGACTTCTACTATGGTAGATTTGAGGGAGAAAAACCAAAATCACAGCAGCAGAAGACCCCAACTACATTCAAGTGTCAGAGCTGTTTGAAAGTACTCAAGAATAACGTCAGGTAACTACACTTTGTATTGGCCATCATTCATGCAGCAGTCTCTGGTTTTTGCTTGGTGTGCTGCTCTGCTGTTTTATTTTCTGTGATGATGTATTGCCGAAAAAGGTTATTTGGTCTGTCTACTTGATAATGGATGCATCATCCAGGCTTTGATCAATACATCACCCCACTGAGTATACTACAATGTGAGATACATTTGCCAACTCTGACTTCACGACTTGGGATATCGCCAAGAACAACTAACATTTTCCACAAATGTATTGCAGTTGAAGCAAAAGCTGGAATGTGATACTAACTGAAGATAGCTCTTTAAAAGCCTGGGTAGATTTAGCTCCGTTCTTAGTACAATGACCTCCAGAATTATTGTCACCTTAGATAAATATATCATTGTTTTTCATCAGCTTGATCTAACACTCAAAATACCATATCAGTCTAAACTTTCAATTGAGTGTAAATTGTTCAAAGAAAAAAAATTGTCATCAAGTTGAAGGTTTAACATTTTGAAGGTCACCTGAGTCTTTGGCAACTTGTAAGTGGTCATTCATGACATCTTGTTTCACTGGGGTATAAATATGCGGTGATGCACATGATAAAATATCGTAGTCATCCTTGGAAAGGGCCAAACAACACTCAAATGAAATTAGGCAAGATTGTAGGCCTTAACAAATTAGGCAATGGCTATAATAAGGTAACTACCTGCCTGAAAATGCCCATCTCCACTGCAATAAGTAAATGTAAACTACTGGAGCAGTGACGTCGTGAGATCACCAAGTCTACAAAACTACAATTTGAAGCCACCTTCATGCTATCAAGTTATTTGGAGGGTTTCTAGGGTTTCCAGAAACCCTCTGTTGTCACCAAAGAAAAGTAACCCCAAGGGTCTCAATTATTAATCATGCGTAGAAACATTTGTACTTGTGAATTGAATTGAGAATGCTTATGCGTAAATAGTGATTTTATCAAATAACTTAACTTTATTCAACATTTTCAGTCTATTATAATAATTCAACAATGCTTTTACGCATGTCTATAATTTAACAAATTACTCTACATTGAATTATTACAAATGAACTGACTTTGTCAAATTGCATAAAATACCATAGCCGGCATTAATAAACAATGAAAAAACAATTAAATCAAAACATTAAATCAAAACAAGTCACACATTGAAAACTTATTTTCCTAATTAGTCTACACTTCAGAAGCATTTCCTTTATTCCACCAATTTGCACTGTTCATACATTCACGCAAAGCAAAAACCATGAGTATGCATATTCTTAAGCAAATTCTCAAGCAAGTTCATATTGATAAATAATCTAGCACATGGTTCTCACACAGATTTGTGCATTTTAACGCTTGTTAAAGCCACTGGAGTTTGATAAATGTCATTGGAACTAGAGTTGGCTCCTGGTTCTATGGTCTGATGAGAATAAAACAAACATTAGAGGTTGGTTTTAGCATGAAAAGAGCCATGTTCATGCAGAAAACAACCTAATACCCAGTGAAGTACGGTGGTTGATCTGGGATGTTTTGCGGCAGTTGTACTTCTAAAAGCATTGGGAAACTTGTTAGGATACATGACAACATGGACTCCAAGTACCAAGAGATTGTCATCCAAAATGGGGTTGTTGTTGCTTCCATCAGGACAACAATCCAAAGGATACCCCCAAACCCCCCCCCCCAAAATTGTTCACTGGCCAAAGGATCAAGCTTTCGCAATTGCCATCAGTCTTCTGACCGAAATCCCATTGAAAACGTGGGGTGAGCATATATGAAGTACACTAGCTAGGACCAGCTGGAGAGTTTGTGAATGAAGGAATGGTATCAAATCCCATTCTTCCTACTTCATAATACATATGAGATGAATTTTCACAAAGGTTTGATTCATGAAATTTTGAATGCAAGATAAAGCTGATGAACAAAAATGTTCACAGCCTTTTGTTCATATTTCCTGAGGATTCCAGTAGTTCTGGAGGCCACTGTATAATTCTCTGGTCTGCAGTGTGCTGTTCTGATGCTTTGAAATGCTATTTGTTGATGGATATCGGATCTTGAACTGCAATCTGGGTGTCAAACTGCTATATGAAGATCCCTTTGCCCATGAAAAGCGATTAACGTTGCTCGGGGAGAGGAGATGTAAAGTGTTTTTGTCCATAATACAGCATTCTTCCCAAAATGAATGATGTTATAAAGCCATTCCCCCACTTGGGACCAGCGATGAATAATTGGTGCTCGTTTAGGTGGTCTAAGAAAGGCTCCTTTGATTAAATAACTTTGCTTCAGAACGCTGCTAGAAAATCCTCTGTAAGCTCCTTTTAATGGGCTGACATGTTTGTAATGAACCCAATCTGGCAGCAGAGGTCATAGTTTGTCTGCATCAAATTCCCTGTTAGGGGAGCTGAGGTTGCAGAATGTGCTGACTGAAAAATGGGCCTTGCATTGTCAGGGCAGTGGTGGCAGGTAGAGGAATTGAAGGTCTTTGCAGCCATAGTGCACCACATTAGGAAAAACAAAAAGATGTGTGTTATTGGTGATATTAAAATGGCCATTATGCATGCTTAGAATGAAGGCAAAGGAAAATGGGCTCTAATTTCTTCCATTTTCCAATACCATGGGGATCTGAAGTACAGCTTCAGTGTTGCACACAGTTCTTTATCTGTTGAAGTGTTATTTAGATTAATGTGATAACTGTGCATTACTTTTTATATTCTTCAGTCTGGGTTAAAGTTGAATTATGGTAGTTTATTATGGTAGCTTATGCTAGACCGTGGTCAGTACTTATCCACAATGCCCTATGTGAATATGGTTATGTTTTAATAAACCTTGTTTACATTGCAAAGAAATGTTAAAAGTAACAGCACCGCTTATATCTATTTTTGTATTGCTTTTATGTGGTTTCTGATGCTACATCGCTATGGATGTCCTATCCTGCTCCTTGCTTTGACTGCTGTAGGTTCATGAACCACATGAAGCACCACCTCGAGCTGGAGAAACAGAACAGCGAGAGCTGGGAAAGCCACACTACATGCCAACACTGCTACCGGCAGTACTCCACCCCATTCCAGCTGCAGTGCCATGTGGAGAGTGCACACAGCATGGTTGAATCCTCAAGTAGGCTCACTGGTTGATGGCAACTAACATGAATGGACCAATTCCTTTTACTATAAAGAGTATTCATACACATTGTTTACAGTGGGGTCTGAAATGATTGACTCTTGTTAAAGATGAGCAAAGAATACTTGAATTTATTGTATTATATATCAGGTACTGGGTTCTATTGTATGCTAAACATTTTTTAGCATACAATAGAATTATAGTGTTTTATAATTCTATTATAGTATTTTATACAATTTAAGGATTTTAGTATTATGATCACATTTTCTTTCAAAGGTAGGCTTAAAAATAGACAACCATGTTTGCAATAGCTTATCTTGAAAGAATAATGGCAGAGTTTTTAGGCAATACCTTAGTTTATCAGTGTTTGGAGACATCTGTGGAATGAATTGATTCCAGACATTGCTCATTCTTAAAATTCTGCATTTGATCATTTTAATTCATCCTTATCAAGGGCAACAATTGTAGGCCATACTGTTTCTCCATATTCATAACTACACCGGCCTTCTACAGGTTGAGTGCATCAGTAACTGTTTCTTGTCTGTTTGTAGCCAATTGCAAGATCTGTGAATTGGCCTTTGAGTCTGAGCAAGTGCTCCTGGAACACATGAAAGATAATCACAAGCCCGGTGAGATGCCCTATGTCTGCCAGGTAAAATATGAATCATGTTTTACATCTGTGGTTAGAAGTGATTCACAGTTAGACGTGTCCTGTCACTACAATCAGGATATAAACATTTAATAGCATTAGTCATTATTCAAGGTAATTGAACTGCTCTCCTGAATGGTATTTATATTATTCATTGTAATACTTCTACAGGTCTGCAACTACAGGTCATCATTTTTTACTGATGTGGACACACACTTTCGTACCGTGCATGAAAACACAAAGGATCTCCTTTGTCCTTTCTGTCTTAAAGTTTTAAAAAGTGGTCATGTCTACATGCAGCACTATATGAAGCATCAGGTAAGAAGATTAAATACATTGTTCCATTGTGAAGTACTGTGTGTAACATTCCAAGATCAAGAAGTATGTTGTTTTTTGTTGATGTGACCCATGTTCTGACTGACAATGAACACGTTGTAGTGCCATGTCAGTTAACTGCTGGTTCAACTCCTGAAAGGTGACAGGCTAAGGTCTGGTTGCTTTTATGAAAACCTACAATTAAAGATGCAGTCTGGGACTTTCATGATTAACTTCTTCCGTTTTGGGCTGGATGTGTTATGTTATCTATAAGTAATCTATAAGTATAATCAGTATGATACCTCAGTTAGCCATGACATGTTGCAAATTGTACACATTTTCCTACATGTGTGGTGTAGAGTCAGGAGCTTAGACCTCTGCACCTAACTCTGGCACTGAGGTCAACTAAAATCAATCCAATATTCAATCTACTTATCTAGGTACTGTCCACAACTGCTTAAGTAGTGTATTGATTGATGGAAAACGATGGACCCTGAAGGCATGAGTGCCATTGTTAGGAACGAGGTTAAGCCAAATGAAGCCTAGAAGAAGAGTTAACCCTGCCCTTTGACCTCAATGAGAATGTGTACAGCCATGACCTACTCTAAAAAGGATTGGTATGAAGTTAGATAGCTGGCTAACTAATATGCACAACTACCTGAATGTCTGCAAAAGAGTCCTACCTGCATATATTGTACACACAAAACATGAAGACTTTTTCATAAAACCTAAAGCAATATTTAGAAACTCTCAGGTTTTATATGATTTAGCCAGTGATGACCAATAAAGCACCTAATGGAATTGTCTTGCGACCGTGTACTTTTCTAAGAATAGCTGTTTTCTGCCTACATACAGTGACCAGTATATGAGATACTCCATTGATGTTCACAGAATCTCTTCTGTAGACAGTAAGTCGAGGATGTTATGTAGACGGAAAACGGCATCAATGCTTTCTGTTATTGTTTAGGTGAATGTTAAAATGTGCAAGACAAGGGACCTAAAGACTTAGAGCTTCGTCTGATCATCAGTGCCAGGTGTGCAGGGTCCAACGCTAACTTTTTCTCACTGGCTCTATTGGGCCAGTTGGTCTGAAATCTACTGGCCCGGACTGTATTTTTACAGGCCCAAACTGAATTAAAAAAAAAACATAATATAATTGTATTGTATAGATATATAGTATGTAAATATCATATAATCAGAATATTGATTTATACCACAGACTTGCATGTAATATGAGACAGGGCTGGTACAAGCAATTGCTGTTTACATAAATATGATGCAACACACATTACTTTTTAATAAATGGTTATCAAAATATTAGCTACTATAAATATCATTATTATCATTTCATGAAGAAGCTTGCTTATTTGATAATAAAATAATTTAGTTAATATATTTATGGTAACATAAATATGGCGCAATACAGTACGTCCACTAGTTGGTTGGCTGGCTTCATGTGTGTCACTGCTAGCAAGCACTTAGGCAGGCGTAGTTAACATGACACTTACTGTCAACAAGCTATGTCCATATGGTTTCTCTATCCATATTCACGGACTATATCATTTGGCCGCAATACACGCAACATGCTGCAGGGACTTAAGAGCAGGTTTTCAGTAGTTGTTCGTTCCCTTAATAAATGACCCTGCTTTATCCGCTTTCGTCGGGAACACACAACATGAACGACAGTACGTGTCCCTTGCCTTTATCGTTTTCGACCCATGGAACCAGTTCTTTCCATGAAAACAAAAATGATCGCTTGTGCTTTGCCTCATACTATAACATTTGGGTCCTGCTGTAGAACGCACTATGAACTATGATTGGTCAAAACAGTCGAGCCATCGAATAGCTCTGGTCAGAATGACGACACCGGTACTGTACCACACTGAAGGGGGAGAAGAACGCCATAGATGCATTTTAATGCGAGTACAAGCGAATATTGAAGCAGGAAGAGTGACAAAGATGAAAAGCAAACGTTTTAATACAATGCTATGAATTTAAATGGGGAAATTGAGCACTGGCCTTAACTCTTTGTCTACTGGCCTGACGTTAGGTCTTACTGGCCCCTGGCCAGCAGGCCATCATTTAGTATTGAACACTGCTGGTGTATCATGTCTAGTATTTCAGAAATGGCTGCCCTTCTAGGCAGTGTCTATGGTTTAGCGAAAATGGTGCTACAAACAAAACTCTTCTATGGGTGAAAACAGCTTGTTGATAAGCGAGGTCAAAGTTGAAAAGAGTTGTGCAAGCTAACAGGCCGGCCACAAACAGACAAATACCACAGTAGAGTGCAGAACTGCGTCTTGGAGACACACAAATCGTCAGAACAACTTGTGGTTGACAGCCACACAGGCAGACAACCACAGAGTTCCAAACCAATCACCTAAAAAAATGAAATCCCCAACACTTAAATTCAATAGTGAATAAACAACAACTGGTCTGAAATTCTGGTTCGGTTTTCTTGAGTGACCTGCACAGGCCCCAAACCTTAACCTAATAGAGGATCTTGGGGATGAGATGAATGGGCTGTTCACAGCACCATACAATATGCAACAATTGTGTGATACCATTCCTTCAGCATGAACCAACATCTGTGGAAAACATTGCAGCCCATGCTCCTAGGTTTCAGGCTTTTCTGCTGGCAAAGCTTTGTCCGACCCAGTACCTAAAGTGTTCTAGAACAAACCGAATGAACTGACCACTGAGTATATATTCAGATGGTTTTTAACTTGTGCTCTTTTCTGTTGTCAATTCACCAGAAAAAAGGGATTAATCGTTGTGGTAAATGCCGGCTGAATTTCCTCACCTACAAAGAGAGAGTGGATCATAAGACTCAGCACCATAAGACTTTTCGAAAACCCAAAGCCCTGGAAGGTCTTCCTCCTGGAACTAAGGTTTGTCTTTTTATCCTTTAGTGTAGGACTACATCTTGTTAAATTGGAAAGTGGGATATTATCAAAGTGAATAAATTAAACACAGGACTCCAAATGGAAAAGGCCAAAGCACATAGTTTACAATGGAAGAGGCCAAACTGGCCTGTTCTACCACATTCAAATACAGACAAACCATACAATTCACAGCTGAGTATATCAACTATATCATTAGTATACAGAAGGTAAGGCGTCTTACTTATACAGACTAGACCTTCCCTGGTACAAGGCTTGTTATTTGTCGTTGATGTTTGTTCCCAGACAACTAATACCAGGAAGCCACTAGACATTTGCCCATATATCAGCCAAGCACACTACAGTATATCAACCTCACATGACCATAACCGTCCTAAGGGTCTAATACATGTCTCTGTCTCTAATTGCACATTAGCATTTATATTTCATCTGTATTGTGCATACAGCCCACTTAATTGGTGAGGCCATAGGCACTTCATCACTTCTAGTCTAAAAATGGAACCTATTTCTCAGTACCTCTTTACTAATTATCTACAACTTAATATCAATGGGTACCACAAAATAACCCTAATTGACATGGATTGTAAAGTTGTATTACAAATGTTTATTTTACATATTTCAGGTGACTATCCGGGCCTCTCTGTCAGGGCCTTCTCCTGCTTCTGCCCGTGCTACTGAGAAATCCAGTGTGAGTGTCATACCAGAGGTCCCAGGCATGACAGCAGCCAGTATAAAAGCTCAGAGCAGTAAATCTCTCACTCAGAGCTCCAGTGGAGGGAAAGGCAAAGTCACAGTCAGCAAGAAGCGACTTAAGCAGCAGAAGAACAACCATGCGTTGAAGAGCCTCAGGTGGGTCCATCAGTTTGTTACTTTCCTCATGATATGGACCAGACATTTTGTTAAAACTAGGGCTAGGGTTGGTTAGTTTGCCAGGAAAATATCACCCTGCACCTTGGCCAGTATGGGGGAATTCTTCACTTTGGGGTAAAAATCTACTCCAAATGCCCCAGGGAGTTGAAGGGGACATTGCCCTACTGTGTTTCTGATGGGATGTTAAACGGTTGTCCTGAATTTCTGTGGTGATTGAAGTAGCACTTATCATAATAGTAGTAGTGTTAACCCTGGTGTCCTGGCAACATTACCAATCTGTCTGGTTCTCATATCATTGTGGTCACCTAATCATCCCCAGCTTTCTTGTGGCTCATTCATCTCCTTCCCCATTCAAATGGTTTACTAATGCTTTACTATAGGTGCTAAATGTATGCAATCAATAACGTAGGTCATGCAGCACAATTTACTTAATGTTGGTTAGGAATTTCACTAATCAAGAAACTTGTATAAATAATCCATTTGAGAATATGCTTTCCTGTAGGTAATAGTACTTATATTACTTCTAATGTAAGGGTTATAATGATTAGCCCAGTTCATTTTCTCTACTTTTTTAGTGTTGGTGAAAGAAGACACACCTGCATTGAGTGCTACACTGAGGTTGATGACTTCTATAGTCACTATCCCATGGTTGCAATTTGTGGCGCATGCAAATATCGGACTAGTTGCAAAACGTCTTTTGGAAACCATATGATAAGGTAAAGCTCCTTGAATATCAGATTTGAAAATAAAGTTATGCATGCACTGTTGAGGTGTTTATTTTTAAAATAAACCCTTTTTATGTCAGATTTCATAGTGCCATTTCAAAAGAGAGATTCCGGAAAATGCGGAAAATCCCAGTTGTACTAAGGTATGTGGTCTAAACAAATTTGGTCTCAAATCAAGCCTTTAATGTGGCTATATTTATAACCTTATTTATTATTGCATCAAACATGCACTAATTAGGCACACTACATGTTTATTATTGCATTAGGTTTAGCATTAATGTACCTGTACCTACTGTCTTTCAGGAATTTAACTCTTGTCTGTCTGAACTGTGACTTCCTGGCGGATGCACATGGAAGTGACCTCATGAGCAAGCATTTGATTGACAGACCCCTCCACGTCTGTAAGGTCATACTAGAGAAAGGTATGAGGTTGAGCACTTTTTTCACTACAAGATGTTTGAACTGCTTTTGTTTTATATAATTAAAAATGCATGGCTGCATGTTACATTGCAGGAGAAGGTGGTGCTGTAGATGACGGCATAAGAGGGTGAGTATCTATCCACTCAATGCTGGAGATGGAGATGGGGGGAAAAAAAACAATAGTAAAACTTCATTGTGTTGTGATGAAGTACTTATGAGATTTCCTGACCTATGATTTTTGAAGACATTTTCATTTAGGTCATTTAGCGGTCTTAAAGTAGTGAGTTCATATATTTACATACTTTTAGTATTGTTCCCCAGTTGGTATCGATCCCACAGCCTTGGCGTTGTGCGACACAGGACCATCCCAATCCAAGTGGAAGCTTTGGCATTATTACCAGTAAACAATTGAATGAATGCCAAAAGTATGATTGTGTTTCAAGTATGTTTATTATAAAGCAATTGGAAAAGATATACAGTCTGTGGAAAAATTCTTAGTTTTTTTACATTCAACAAAAACACAGACACCTTCATACAACTCCCCTTCCTATGGCTTGTTCTGTAGTCAGCATGACTGGTTATAATAAAATACTGTGTCATAGTACTAGGATTCCTCAAGGTATTTTATAGTTAAACTTGCTCCCAGCCCCTGGAATCTCTTTTCAAATGGCAAAATGAAACATGACAAAAACCTTTTCTATTAACAGTAAACATTCTCTGTTGTGTCTATTTTGTCCAAAATGTCATTCCTTTGTGCTCGCCAAGAATTTCAATGAAAAATGTAGCCTCCAATTCCATGGCTTTTGGCACTTGTGCGGCAGACACAATGGCTGGTGAACCTATAACCAATTCTGTTCTAACATCAGCTGTTATCAAATTAAGCACCTTGGCAGCTACTAGAGCTAGGAATTGTTTTCAATAAGATTCAACAAATTATGCCCAGATTTTAAAGATGCATATATCTAGACTCAATTACGATTGTTGTAGTGAACATGTCGTAGTCAACATCACAAAATTCATTCTCATGGATAATTTCTACTCCCTTGCAGCAAGGCTACATGGCTGTACACCCGCCGAGGTGAAATTTCCCACAATGCACCAGGATCACATCTTTTGCCATGGCAATACTTCTGTGAAAATGACGAGCTAAGGGAATAGTGGCAAATCAGTTCCATTACTTGCAAGTAGCTAACTTGACTTCTGTTGATTTCAATTACAAAAAACGTATCGGAGCTAATTGGATGTGACCTCGTGAGTCTAATGGCAAATTTGTTGGAGTTAAGTAATTGAGCAAACTCTATAGCAAGAATTTGCAATTTGTTGCATTCCTCTGAAAGTGAACTCAAACAATACAAATGAGATCAAGTATTAGGCTCCTCCTTCTATGGGCTATTTCACCTGAGATAATACACACAATTCAATGCTATTTGATAATTATTCCTGTTTTGTTAAAGTAATTATCTGGACAAGGTTTTTTTATTAATTGGAATTTTAATGCTATTGAATTGAGTTTCACATGTCATGAAGTTGTTTAAAATAATGAAATGTGTAAAGAGGGTTCTACATTTAATGGCTTTGTTATAATTTTATGTTTTATGTTTTAGAAATGAACAAGGAACGTCTGCTCTGATGCTCCCTGATAATCAGGTATACTTTTCTTGTTAATGGTTTTCTTATTCTGGCATCTTTTGCATGACTATGTATACTATTGGTAAATATGCATGTATTTTTAATAGGAAGTTGAAACTGCCACAATGAGTGGAGCGTTTGACCAACTCCCCAGGTATTTTTTATATATACATATATTTTTTTTAATAGACAAAATTATTTTTTCCATGACTGGAGTCATTTAAGTTCTTATAACCTCCCCATTTTCCCCAGATTAAAGGAAGCCTCTGATGTCTTGTGTATTAACCCAGCAGCTGAAAAAGGGGATGGGCTTGAGGTAATGCATGTTCATACCCAGAAGTCAGGAAGATGTGATGTTATTCTACTAGACAATGATGATTCAACAGTTAACCAGCTAGTTGAGGCAGAAGTGCAGGGGCTTATGCAGATCTCTGCAGCAGATCAGGGCCAGGGTGTTACACAAGCTACAGAGCCAGAAACACCCATGGAAATTTCAGCTGAGGAGGACCAGTCTTTGCAATCAGGGCTTGTGGATAGAGAGACCATCATAGAAGGCTCAGTGGAGAAGGCGCAGCAGCGAGTAGAGCAGTCCTCACAATCGGGCCCCATGGAAACCTCAGTTAAGGGAGAGCTGAGGGAGGAGCAGCCTGTGACTAGTTCTGGGGCCTGTGAGATAGCTGGAGATGCAGTGTGTTTACATGAGTCATTAGACAAACCAGCATCTGAGAGTTTGGATGACACTGAAGAGGTCAGCGCTTCCCTACAGCCCCTCCCTCCCATAAAGGTTGTTGACCAAGAGGTGACTGATGATGTGGAGGCAAAGGACAACACTCCGTCCACTCAGAGTCCACCTGAAGTCCCACATCACTCCCCAGACGACAGCTGCATTCCCCATAGCCCTGACACTGAAGGAAATGGCAGCCTTGGAGTCAAGGACAAAATTTAACTGGACCTCTTGCTTTGGCTGTAAAACAGAAAAAGAAACTTCTCATCTGAAATTAAGAATATTGCATATTACTGAAATGTATTTCTCGTCCCCATATTCTTTACATTGACTTTCCTTGACCAGATTGAGATGAGATGTGCTATATGTTTAAGATTTGGCATTTGAAAAACAAGCATTTCTTTTAACTGCAAGAATTTACTCTCGTCAAATTTGGTTGTAAGCTTTCAATGAAAGTTAAACTAGTGCACAATGTGAAGAATGTTTTTGATGTATGGATTCTAAAGGATGTGCGTTCTGTTTAAGTAGTTTTATACTACAGTAATATGCACACATTACAAGGAGATGGGTTCAGAAAAGGCAATGCCTTTGTTGGTGTATTTTGGACCAGTTGTATACCCATGGGATTGATTTCTGTAGTGTCAAAAGATTAACAAAAAACTCTGAATGTTAATGCTTTCCTTAATCTATGAACCTGTACTCCCAAGTGTGCAAAATCATGGAAATATCTTCACTATCCTTCCACTAGTAGATAGGCGTTTTATTATTTTGGATATGTCCTCTACTTCCATTGAAGTGTTTGTCTCTTTAAATATACTGTAATCCATAATAACTTTCCCTTTAATCTTCTGTCTGTAGTTGGAGAGCAACACAATGGATTTGAATCATTGTTTCCATTGCAGTCTTGCTAACATGTAAATAAACTTTGGTAATACAGTACAAAATAGTTGATGTGCTGTTGAGACTTGACTTAAATCTGATGCTTTATGTTTATTATGGTTGAGGGAGAAAGTCAGGTGGTGTGAAGCTCTTTACTGTCCGCATCAATGAAAAGTATTGAGAAACATTAAATTCCCACTTATTTCACAAATAGTTTTCATTAACGATCCAGATCTGTGTGATCTTGCGACTGAGTGTTGAGTTCCTGCTAAAAATCCTTGGCTTTTCTGGTGATCATTGTGCCACCTTGTGTTTATTTTATTTACATGAATAGGAAATTGGTTATGCAGTACATCAGACAAGTTACATGTTCATTAATGAAAGAATACACCAGACGGCTATACC
Source organism: Esox masquinongy (assembly GCA_016801175.1). Taxonomy (NCBI): domain Eukaryota; kingdom Metazoa; phylum Chordata; class Actinopteri; order Esociformes; family Esocidae; genus Esox; species Esox masquinongy. Next base: position 52,883 of record JACXGI010004321.1, read on the forward strand.
TCATAGTTCAAAGCAGGATTGCATTGACAGACAGTTAAATTAACTTACATTAAAGGTGCTATGGGACTTGTCCCTCGTGGAATATGAGTAAATTCTAAAAGCATGATGCTTCTGTAATTCTCCCCTCAGCTCAAATCTCCCCTCAGCTCTGAGAAACTGCTTGCAAAATTTAAACATTTATAGTACCTAGAATAATTTTGGGGTAAATTCCATGTAAACTTCAGTCAATTCAGTAAAGGAACCAGATTTCAATATTTCTAAATGGAAAAGCATTGAAAATATTTAAAATGTATATTTACTTCCTGAATTGACTGGAATTTAAATGAAAATGTATTGGTTTGTAGGAGGATTTGACAAATCATGTTTACAAAACATCAGGATAAAAGTTAATCTATTATGACTTGTAATCCATTGCATTTAGGGATTCCCATTTACCCTGGCCCTTAGAGTGCAGTCCCAGAAATCAACGCTATCTGATCACACTTCAATCTAATATTGTGTAAGACGAGCAAAAGGATGTTGGGGGAATTGAGGGTGCTTAAATCTTAAGGGAGTAGGGTGACATAATTTGATGTGTACATCAAACAAACAAGCTCAATATTGGTTTCTATTTTTTTGACAGGTAACAAATGTGTTGCTCTTGGCCAGTATGTGTAATACAGAATTAGTAGTGGAGCTACACTGTGTTAGAGAGTAACAGAGAAGTAATTATGAGTATAATTATTCTGTTTATCACAGCCTCTGTGACATCAATTCAACAGAAATATACCTGATGTGTACACCAACAGCTTGAAATAGGTCATATTCACCATTTACTCCTTGTGAGTGATCAATAGATTGTACTGTACCAGTATTAAAGGACCTGACATAAGGGTACAACACTATAGCAGTATGAGTAGCAAACCAAAGCTAAAACCTAGATGTTTCCTTTGTGAAAACCTCCAGGCTTTGCATGTCACTGTTAGAAATCTTCAGTTTCTTAAAAGAAAACAAATAAGGATCAAAACTGAGAAATGGGAGAAGAGACCAAATTCTGTCACATTATTTCAGCATCTCCTTTGAAGGCGGGGCATGGCATGTCTAAATACAATACATTGTTGCTGTCACCGCAGCCTAAATCGTTTGAAGAGTTACAGGTGACATCTCGGAGGGTGGCACAAAGGAACAGTTCTTTAAATACATTTCTATTTTTATTTATTTGCTAGTGTTCCAAATGTCAGCTAATGATGTTCAATGGGAACAACTTCATAGAATGGTTGTCAACTATATCTGACAGTGGGTGACAGGTTCAACCAAAGAGCAAGAGACTTAGGAAGCTAAAACTCAAAGACGGTCTCCCTTTTTGACTTTGAAGCATATGCAAATCCAGTATATGCGAGATAAAAGGAAATAGGCCAGTGAGAGTTTTTGTTTTTTTATGGTCCCTCCATCATTGTGAAAAGAATCCAGAAGGGAAAATGTGTTTTTGGATCACCTGAAATCAAGTAACCATGGTCCCATCATTTCTTCAGGCTTCAAGAGGATGGACCAATACAATATACAGGTGCTGGTCATATAATTAGAATATCATCAAAAAGTTGATTCATTTCAGTAATTCCATTCAAAAAGTGAAACTTGTATAATGTATACATTCATTCCACACAGACTGATATATTTCAAGTGTTTATTTCTTTTAATTTTGATGATTATAACTGACAACTAATGAAAACCCCAAATCAGTATCTCAGAAAATTAGAATATTGTGAAAAGGTTCAATATTGAAGACACCTGGTGCCACACTCTA
>JACXGI010004322.1:0-54613 GCA_016801175.1 Esox masquinongy
CCCCGTACCCCTGAACCAGCCCTACTCCCTGTCTGTCCACCCCCATACCCCTGAACCAGCCCTACTCCCTGTCTGTCCACCCCCATACCCCTGAACCAGCCCTACTCCCTCTCTGTCCATCCCCATACCCCTGAACCAGCCCTACTCCCAACTGAAGGAGGTGAACAGCATTGCATTGAATGACATGTCAGTTGGAATAATTGCAGGGGATCCTAGGATTTATTTCTATTATTATGAAAACTAGAAAAGTGATTAAATCCTTTTCAATGATAAGAATTCAAACACTACTTATTTCTCCACATAATGATTATATGAAACAAATACAGCCTGTAGTCTGTATTGGATGTTGGACAGTTTGAGTGACTCAATCTGTATAAGTGATAGCCAATGCTAAAATAATACCTTTATGTATATTTTGCACATTGCCTGTGACTGTTGCTGGTGACAAGAGAGCTTTCAGTAAGCTAAAACCGATTAAAAAAAAAACAACTATTTGAGGTCCACTGTGTCCCAGGGCAGGCTTTGCAGTTTTGCCATGCTGCCCACTGAAAGTCAGTTAGCTAGAAAGGTGGACTTCAAATACTTGATCAGTGACTTTGCTAGCAAGAAGGCTTGGCACTGGACTCTTGGTGCGTAAGGCTGAGCAAGAGTCACCATAAGGCCTTTTTATTTCCATATCCATTTTGTTTTATGTGTTACTGTTTTTTACAGCTGCTTATTTTCTAGATGGTATGTTAGTGCAAAAATCTGCTGATGATTCAATTCTTTTGTTTGGTATATCATTCTATGATGATAATGTTAATTTATTTAATTGAAGAGGTTAATGTATATTTAAGTTATATATATAAGTTATAGGTTATATATAATATATATATATATATTAAGTTATTCATTGATGTTGAGAATTTTCCAGTCAAGATTTATTCCATTGCATTTAGACTGTAAGAGACGGCCTTTAGCACATTTCTTATAGAAGGTGTCCGTCTTTTACACCCCCCCCATGTGATATCAGGATGTGATATCGAGCCCCCATGTGATATCTCCCCTGGGTGGGGCCCGATGTGATATATCCCCTGGGTGGGGCCCGATGTGATAAATCTCCTGGGTAGGGCCCGATGTGATATATCCCCTGGGTGGGGCCCGATGTGATCCCTACCTGCACCCCTGGACAGGTGTATCTAATAAAGATGCCTGTCACTGTACAATATATACTGACTGTGGCTCATTAAGAGGTTCGCTATAGTATCGACAGCCTATCATGTTGTTCTTGTTGCATTACCTGTTTGCCCAAAAATCGTTGTACGGCTATTTTACTGCGTGTTGGATCAAAGCCTATTATAAGTCCATTTGAGTCAGCTACTGTGTGGGTTGATATGGGAGACTTATACTGCTTTGCCTACGCGCTTTTTGCCACTCACCCCATTTGCGCGTCTCCAACATGCGCGCTTGCTCGCTGAGTATCAGTTCCCACTGTTCATCCAAGTCCTCTACTGGACACACCGTCAAGAATACGAGGATGCTCAAGAAGCTACTGTAAGGATACCATCAATGCATTTGACTTTACCGAGCTAAGAGTTTAGGTAAGATAAAACTATTTATTGTGTCCTAGCTGCTGTTTTGTATTTGACCTGGTATTGTATTGGTTCGGTTCATAGTCCACAGCATTTTTTTTGACTGAACCAGCCTAAGCTAATATTGTTATCTGATATCGTAATAGCCGGAGACGAATGACAACGACTTTGCTTTAACTCGTGCTTAACTGGTTTGAACAGATAACGGAACAGTGCACCGTAATACAGTTTAATGTTGGAGCATGTTGCCGCCGTGCCTCCAATAGTTTATATTATTGTAATTGTTATCGCTTTAATATAAAAAAATATCAAAACATTAAGAAAAACATTTTCACCTACCTTGGCAACTATATATTCCGAACGTTTATTTAAACTCTGCATATAGTGATAAATAGCCTAGTGTTAAAAAATTGGAAAATATTAATGGATAATCTATTGATCCATAGCCGTGACCCCACTCTGAGTTAGTTCGGGTATGTAAGACATATTTCGCTCTCTGGGGTGCTGTTGTATTTGTGTGTTAATGCACTTGCATCATGTTGCATATTGCATCATGGATTTCTACCCAGTTTATTCATAATACGTCAGTGCTTACAAGGGTTCTTACCTGTGTTGTAAGTTATAGCACGTACAAGATGTACCTTTCCACGTCTGAGTACCAGAGCACATTTCTCCTGACTGTCAGCAGCCGGGAGACATGTATGACTAGATTTATCTTCTCTAGCATCGTGGGGGTTCGTCGTTTGCCTCGGGTCGGTAGTGCTCCTCTGCGTTAGAGGGCTCTCAGCTGCTCTGCCTGTTGCTGTGGTCTGCTCGGCTGCTAAGTTCTGAATCGTACATGGCATGCTTCCCTGTGTTAATGGAAGAGAAAGGTTGTTTGTTGTGTGCTTTGATAGGAATACACGTAAACATGTGGAACATGTATTACTTTGAATTTGCGACGGAGTGTTTTTTATATCAAGCCTGCTAAAATACTGAACGGCTGAAAAGATAAAAAGCACTCAGTATTTAAAAGCACACACTATTTTCTATGGACATTTAGAAATGATATATGACCGTTTTTCCAATAACAGTTATATATATATATATATATATATATATATATATATATATATATATATATATATATATATATATATATATATATATATATATATATATATATATATAAGTCAAGCACTGCAATATTTTAAGATTATTGTAAGTAGCAGCAACTTCCACAGCTTATGAGCATTTTTACACTACACTCATTTCATTTAGATGGAGACCTTGTAACAGTTTTGCGTCGAGAGATACATTTTTTCATAGTTTAAATAAAATTAGAATTTAAAAAAGATATACCCTTATCTGACACCACATTCATGTAACTTGAAATAATATAATTTGTTTTCTCCCATGTGCAGACACTTGTGATCAAGAAAACAATTTACACTCAACACCACAAAGAATTGGAAATATCGGTTCCCCTCTCTGGTGCTCTCCCTCTTGCTACACGCGTCCTTCTCCATCCACTTCTCCCTCTTCCTCCACCTCTCCCTCTTCCTCCACCTCTCACTCTTTGCCTTCTTCGCACTCTTCCACCTCCTCGCCCTCGGCGAGTGCAGCACCCATTCAGCACCCATTCGCTACCACACCATTTTTGTAAGTAGTCTGACAGAATATCCAGATAGTTAGCATGCAGCTGGGGTCATTTCCATATGACTGATATCGGTAGAAACAAGAACAATCATTTAACTAGTTTGCTGATGACATAAAGCTAAACACAGCAACTTTTTTATGCCTCTTTTTATGATGAGATTGAACCAGCAATCATTCAAGATCCAACGATAATGTGAAAAGGAAGGCCATATTATGCAGCTGTGGGTTCTAAAGGGTTAAATTACGTTTATTTCTCTATTAATAATGATCAAATGTTAGTATTGACTACTATTTAAAAACAAAGAACCACCCTCCTAGAGTATATTATACAGCACAAGAAAATCCAATGCACGTTAATGGCGAGTGAATAATGCTACTATGGTTTCCTTCTTTTTGTCTCTCTCTTGCAAGCAAATGTTTGGGTCTGTACGCCCCTACCACTGACATTAATGCACACCTGTGTGTTTTTTTGGTATATCATTGCTTGGGTATAGGAGGGCACATGTTTGCTTGTGAGAGGACATATAAAATATTTAAATATTTTGTATTGTGTATTTCTGTCTTACAAATCTTTGTTTTACTTTGCTACAATTCAAGTAATCAAATAAATGTTTTTGTTTTGGTTTATTGGTCTTGTGTTGTTTACTGTGAATATCTCTGCCTATATTTGATGAATGGAACACCAGCAGCGTATCTTTGCACTGTGTGATATGTTCCTGGGTACATTAACCTTCCACTAAAACATAAACATCAATGAAAATGTGCCGTTAATGGGATGATGAGGAGGGGTGGGTAAACAGACAGCAGAGGGTTTAGATGTAGATGGAAACAGCTGTTAGGTATCGGTGTGTATGATACATACCGTTAAAATAGTACTGTGGAGTTATATTCTGATATGTTTAAATTTTATTATTAACCGGGTGGTTCCAAATACTAAATGCTGAGTTGCTGATGGCCGTGGTATATAAGAATATACCAAGGGAATGACATCGCACTTTTTACAGCTCTTATTGCTCTGGTTACCGGTTCATAAGAGAAATAAGGCATCTAAGTGTTTATGGTAGATTGGCAACATACAACACCCACTGTGCCTTAATGCTGGAATACCATATGTAACTTCCTCATACATGCATTAACAATAAGCTGCTCTGGTCACAATGTCTTCAGAAAGATTAAAGTGAAAATATAAAACCCTCTTCTGCCCTGCTCATGTTCCGACTGACGAGAAGAGTGTGTGACCTCTTTGTGTTTCTCCTGGTGTCTGCAGCGTGAAAGATGTAGGGACGGAGGAGGGTGTAGGATGGAGTGCTCCTGGAAGACAGTGCTGCTGCTGGTGTGTGCCTCCCTTGGGATCCAGTACACGGCCATTCGCACCCTGAGGGACTCTCTCTCCGGGCCCTGCCACAGTGGCGTCTACCAGTGCCAGAGCCGACCGCTCAAAGGTAGGATAAAGCTCAAGAATGTGGCCTCTAATGCACAGCAACAACACGGTTGTACTCTGCATGGCTTAGGGAGCACACATTCCACTGTATCTATTTCATCTTTGTCCATTAAGAAGCCTACTGTTGCTAGAACCCAAAGCTCAAAGGTATTATGCAGATAAAACTTTGTATATTTGTTTGTATATTTGCTGTATCAAACCATGAATATGCAATGACCTTCGGTGGCTTATCCTGCTTGTAGAGGATGTCAGTAAGGGTCTTCTGGACAACTGTCGAGTGAGCAGTCTTCTTCATGATTGTGGTTATGTGTACTGAAGGCTCATGGAGTTAATTAGCTGATTAGAGCTCTTCTCAGGTCGGCATTTCTGTATCGTAATTTTTTTATTCTAATATTTTCAGATACTGAATTTCTGATTTCCATGAGCTGTAAGCCGTAACCATCAAGATTGAAACAAAAAGGCTTGAAATGTTTCACTTTGTGTAATGAATCTAGAATATATGAAGGTGTCACTTTTTTATTTGAATTACCGGAAAAAATGAACTTTTCCACGATATTATAATTTTTTGAGATGCACCTATATGTCTACCACTACCAGAGCAGGCAGCCCAAAGGTATAGGCATAAGGAACCATAATATGGAACAAGCACAAAGTGGCTGGACTGTACTTATTCTATTTTATGTAGTTTATGTAGAATAAATGTCAATGGGGGGTCTTGACATCCACAACCACATATTCAATGCAGAGTGTGATGTTATGTTAGGCCTGTGAATAGGCATAGACCGTCACGCATTTCTACAGGGACAATGTCAATTTCACATTTTTTCTTGAAGTAGCCCCGATCTTACCCTAAAGATCTGGCATTTACAAAATTACACTGATTGGCCATATATTGACTGTGACCAAGCAATTGAAAATGCTGACTTTGCAAGGTCACGCCCCTCATCCAATTTAACCTAAAGTCATAAAATTTGGTACAAAGGCACACCCATAAGATACACATATTTCTTTATATTTGACATTTACCCTAAGCAATTTAATATCTTGCATACACTTATTGGATTGCTCAACAAAGTAGTTCAGTTACAATATGCTGTCATAACATTAAAAATTACCATAGTGACATTGCCTAATGAACCCTTCACGCTTTAAAGTCGAATTGGATTTGACCTAAACTAAATAATATTTGTTAATTCAGTAGTTTTCACACAGAGCAAGTATTTTCTACAAAATTCTTCATTCTAAGGAGTATTGCAGTTGTAGCAAAATTGTTTATTAAATTCAAATATGAAAGAAGCAAACACTAGCAAACAGTTCAGCAAGCTAGTTAATGCTAAACACAGTTCAAGCGCCAAACTTATGGCTCAGACACCACTGGCATAATTTTGACTTGGCCGAATGTATTTTGTTGTAGAGATTTGGCATTTACAAAATTTTCCTGATTGGCCTAGGGGAGCAATGCATCATACATGTAGGATGTTTACTCTTTGTTTTATAATTGAACAATAACAGATAACAAAACATCTTAATTGAGCATATACATTTAGAGTTCACAAGTTTGATCCTGTCAACGTTTTCCCCCACATGAAAGCATTATGGGGTATTCATGTGGGAGTAATGTTTCTTTGCATGGGGGCATATTACATAGTCACACTCCACAGAAATGAGAAGCATAGGGACAGAACAAATGGCAGGCTAATCCTTCACCAAGGGAATTCCCTGTTTCTTGATAGAGGGGATGAGCGAGATGTAATATCTGTGATTCATTTTGATTCATTTGACAATTATACTCCAATTTATCTGCCTTAATCAGCTTTCACTGCATGGCTCTATGAGCATATTGTCAAGTGACGTCCCCTTTGCAATCAACTCCTCATCAGCTGTAAATACACATGTTAGAAATCCACTCTATATTTAGAGAGGAGCTAGTTCACCAGTCCCTAGGCAAACATAGGCAGAAAAGCATCTTACTCATGCATGTTTACCTTCTGAATAATTTAAGCAAATTGGCTCGAGTCTCTTCATTTGGATTCTTTATGATGAAACCCGATTCTGTTTTACTGTCATAAGCTTCTTTCAATCCATTTGCCAAGAGTTTATAGGGTTGTTTGCAGAACATCTTTGCCTGTTAGTGTTCCTATTAACAAGTCAACCAATTTATATTCAAAGTTGTATTCATGTTACGTCCCTCACTTCTATGGCTCATTAAGGAGACACGCAACTGCCCCCACCTAGACACACTGGGGCAGGAAAATGTGTGGTGGAGCAAGCACCAACAACAACAACAACCAAACACCCAAGTATACAACAATACAACAATTCAGACCATGAGATACAAGCAACATCCGTGGGGTTTATTACAGTAACACGCAGACAAAGAACAACAGGGAGAAAAAACAACAAAGAGAGGATTACCATTCAGGGTAAGGAGAACGGCCTGGGCGGGTGCTGTCAAAGTAACAAATGATAAGAAGGTCCCTAGTCTTCCCTACACCTATATCCTGCCTATCACAAGCTAAACCCTGTAGCACTAACCTGACTGCTACAATAAACAAAGGGACAGCCACTCGCTTCTTACCTAGTGTATATAACAGGTTATCTGTGGGAGCATGTAAACCCTAGGGCGTCTTACCTAGCTGTTCTCCAAAGACAGTACAACACTAACAGGTTGTAACATAACAAAGCGCACACAGACAGCATAACAGCCCTCACCTCCACACCCAAAGGAAATTGTCCTTTTATGCAGGAAGGGTTGATGAACCACACCCAGCTCATCAGCACTGACGCAGCACACCTGAGAGGGATATAGAGGGAGGTAGACACAAGATAGACACAAGAGGAAACAGCACTAACAGCACCAAAGCGCTACAATGGGAAGTCCACATAGGAGTGCTACATAGGGAAAGTTGACAAAAGAGTGCCACCAAGGGAAAGGGGCCGTAACAATTCATAACACAGTAGGATAAAGATACATGATTAAAGTTGTGCTTTGAAGACAAGACCCGTAATATTTTATACAGATGTTTTAGTACTTATTAAATTATATCATTATTAGATGCGTGCTATACAGAGTGATATTCAGCTGGTGATTTGTGTATTACAAGCTACTGATCTCTTCTAATCATCTCTTTCTAGACTCCCGGTGGAAAACTCTTTGTGACGACAACACGCTGCCCATGGAAACCTCAACTATGGCCTCCCGGCGCCATATCCTTGTGTTTGCCACTACGCGCAGCGGCTCTTCCTTCACTGGACAGTTCTTCAACCAGCACCCGGGTGTCTTCTATGTGTTCGAGCCCCTTTACCACGTCCAGCAGGCCTTTACCAATTCCACCAGCAGGCTACGTAGGGCCCTGGACCGACGGGCCCTGCTTGGGGCCTACAGGGACCTCCTCCTCAACCTCTACACCTGCGATGTACGATTCCTGGAGAACTACATCCGCCCTGAGCCGCAGGAACATGTCACCGGGTCCTTCTTCCGCCGAAGCTCCAGCCGTGCCCTCTGCTCCCCACCTGTTTGCCCTGAGGGAGGGGACGGGGCCTCAGCATCTGCGGGTCAGCCTGATGAGACCTGGTGCCCCAAGAAGTGCGGGGCGCTGAACCTCACACTGGCTTCCATGGCATGTCTTTCCCGGGGTCACGTGGCAATCAAGACCGTGCGTGTCCCAGAGGTGGGGGACCTGCGTACCCTGACAGAGGACCCGAGGCTGGACCTAAGGATCGTTCACCTTGTGCGTGACCCCAGGGCCATCCTGGCCTCACGCATGACAGCCTTCTCGGAGCAGTTCCGCGCCTGGAAGATCTGGAATGCTACTGCGAGGCAGCCGCGCTACGTAGACCTGTCGCAGATCACCAGCACCTGCAGGGACATGGCACAGTCTGCAGAGATCGGCCTGCAGAATCCAGCATGGCTGAGGGGACGCTACCTACTAGTGCGCTACGAGGACTTGGCCCTCAATCCGGAGGAGAAAGCGCGGGAGATTTACAGATTTGTGGGACTGCAGATGGATAAAAATGTACACTCATGGATTGCACAGAATACTAAAAACAGTGAGCCTTCTACCTCTGAGTGGAACTACAAGTACTCCACCACCAGAGATTCCAAAGCCACAACGGAGAGCTGGAGACTAAGACTAAGTTTTGATATAGTGAGGACTTTGCAGACTCTGTGCAATGATACCCTCTCTCTGCTGGGGTACAAGGTGGTCCATTCAGTGGCTGATCTGAGAAACATGTCCAAAAGTTTGGTGGAGGCTAGGACTTTTCAGACTCTCCTATAACTGTGATCATGCGAGTGGTTTGATGTAATACTACTGGAGCTCCATTGTTTAATTGATATGTGGTCTGTATCTTCATTGGAACCCACTGGTTAAGATTATCCAGACAGTGTAATTCTGATGTTTTTAATTGGACTTTTGACCAAAGAAATCAGCTTTTGGGCATTTAATTGGGCAACTTGTATGAATATGACAGTCAATGCAGTCAACGAGATGATAAAAAGCCCACCACTAAAAAGGTTTTATGCCTATTTACAGACCAATGCCATTATCTGTCCATAACTTCACCATAGCTTCGCATATAGAGGAGAATATCAGGGTTTTGATTGGTCTTAGATAAAGTTGCTTAAAGCCAGACTCAGTAATTGCAAAATTAAATCATTACCTTTTCGATTATGGATTTTATCTCTCAATTTACAAATATAATCCTGAATGCTGATTGGCTGAAAGCTGTGGTACATGAGACCATATACCATGGGTATGACATTACAGTACATTTTGCTCTAATTGCTTCGATTAATGGTTTATAATAGCAATAAGGCATCTCTGTGATTTGTGATATATTGTCAATATACCATGGCTAAGAGCTCTGTCCAGGCGCTTTGTGAGGTGTTGTGACTAAGAACAGAGCTTATGGTATACTGGCCATAAACCACACCCCCTTGTGCCTTGCATACTTCTATAACTCGAATACTGAAATACTCAGTGCTTCTGACTTTATATTGCTGGGAATACAGGAGCTAGTTTCACTTTTTACTCTTTCACAATTGACTTTTGTCAGGTTATTTCTAGGCTAAAGATAGTAGGGTTAGAACACCAATGTCAAATCTCGCTCACTCTCTGAGTAATTTTTAATGCCAGTCTGTTACTCTATGCTAGTGGTAAAATGTACGCCTTGCAAACATACACCGATCAGCCATAACATTATGACCACCTGCCTAATATTGTGTAAGTCCCCCTTTTGCCGCCAGAACAGCCCTGACCCGTCGAGGCATGGACTCCACCAGACCTCTGAAGCTGTGCTGTGGTATCTGGCACCAAGACGTTAGCAGCAGATCCTTTAAGTCCTGTAAGTTGCGAGGTGGGGCCTCCATGGATTGGACCTGTTTGTCCAGCACATCACAGATGCTCGATTGGATTGAGATCTGGGGAATTTGGAGGCCAAGTCAACACCTTGAACTCGTTGTTGTATTCCTCAAATCATTCCTGAACCATTTTTGCTTTGTGGCACAGCGCATTATCCTGCTGAAAGAGGCCAATGCTATCAGGGAATACCATTGCCATGAAAGGGTGCACATGGTCTGCAACAATGCTTAGGTAGGTGGTACGTGTCAAAGTAACACCCACATGAATGGCAGGACCCAAGGTTTCCCAGCAGAACATCGCCCAAAGCATCACACTGCCTCCACTGGCTTGCCTCCTTCCCATAGTGCATCCTGGTGCCATGTGTTCTCCAGGTAAGCGACACACCCACCCGGCCATCCACGTGATGTAAAAGGAAACGTGATTCATCAGACCAGGCCACCTTCTTCCATTGCTCCGTGGTCCAGTTCTGATGCTCACGTGCCCATTGTAGGCACTTTCGGCAGTGGACAGGGCATGGGCACCCTGGCTGGTCTGCAGCTACACAGTCCCATACGCAACAAACTGCGATGCACTGTGTGTTCTGACACCATTCTATCAGTACCAGCATGAACTTTTTCAGCAATTTGAGCTATAGTAGCTCATCTGTTGGATTGGACCACACAGGCCAGCCTTCAGTCCCCATGTGGATCAATGAGCCTTGGCCGATGACCCTGTCGCTGGTTCACTGCTTTTCCTTCCTTGGACCACTTTTAATTGGTACTGACCACTGCAGACTGGGAACACCCCACAAGGGCTGCAGATTTGGAGATGCTCTGACCCAGTCACCTAGCCATCACAATTTGACCCTTTTCAAAGTAGCTCAGATACTTATGCTCGCCCATTTGTCCTGCTTCTAACACATCAACTTTGAGGACAGAATGTTCACATGCTGCCTAATATATCCCACTCAATGACAGGTGCCACGATGACGAGATTATCAGTGTTATTCACTTCACCTCTCAGTGGTCATAATGTTATGGCTGATTGGTGTATATCTCAGTGTTTGAACATAATGTTGAACATAATGTTGAACATAATCTCTAGGACCTTTAGGTCCATTACCTAACACAGGGGAAATCACTAAATACTAAAACAATAGATTTTCAAATAATGTAAATGGTGTTAAAGTTCTTTGAATAGCAAGTCGTGGTCATGACATTTTACAACTAGCTAAGGTTTTCTAAAGTTTTGCATCAACGATCAGTATTTTAGGAAGTTTGACTATGTCACCAAACCTGATAGGTTTGCTTGCGTGTTAGCTAAGCCAGCAACTACTGTAAGTCACAGCTACTTCATATAAAACGAAAGGGATTAACTGTGGCAGCACATACAAAGATAAACATTTTCTACCACAGCTAACTAGGTTTTGTCAGCAACATCATTAAATTTAGAAAGGTAGCTCGCTAGGGAGGGATATGGTTCACAAGTAACATTATTTTGTATGTCTGAATCAAACATTCTATTGTTTTTTTTGTCATACTTTCATAACAAAATTATTAATTAACAGACTAACATACAGTAGCTGATTTATAACTGACATTTAATGAGTCTGGCTTTTTAGGTTGTTGTGGACTTGTCAATTCAAAGATCCTGCCTCGGTTCTTATTTGACCAGATAAGTTAACTGATAAGAATATTCTATGTTACAGCTACAACTTGGGGAATACTATATTACATTAAGGTCAGATTTATACTATACCTTACATTGTTATGTTTGTTATTTTGTAGTCATTTCTCCTGGATATTCCGTCCAACATGCTGTAATTGTGTTTTATTTCATATGATATGGAATGCTGATCCTAACATTTAGTAAATCTAGCTTCAAGTTACACTAATGATGTTACATTTTTTTTTGATGGGAGATTAATTGTGAAATTAAAATGACAGTGTTTTTGCCTGACAAAGCAACTTTGAACATGCTCAGAATACTGCCTAGAAACAGCTTAAATTGTCACATGTAAACACACCATGAAGATCAGAGCCTGTAGCCTAGCCTACTTTGTATTGCAACCCCAATTCAAAAATGGGAACACAACTCAGACTGAGGCCTTTGTGGTTGGTGCTCTGTATATACTGTACTCTACTGTACTAAGTGTTAGTATTGGTTATTTAAAGAGGTGTTAGTGCTTTGTCTTAAGTTTGTAACTGTAAAAGGTAAATCAGGTTTGTCAGAGAATCATGATGATCTGTTTATATATTTGATATTTTGTAAATAAATAAATTGGACAAAAAATTGTTTAAGTTAGGCTAATTGTGTTGAAGTAGTCTTTCAAATTGACAATGGAAAACTACAGACCAAAAAGTACATTGTGGTGAGAATTATTTAATTATTTTAAATGATTCTGGTGCTAATCCATCATATATCATTATATTTTGAATAATTCTGGATCGTCTTAGAATGGGTTGAGTGCATATGACCCGAAGAACACAGCCAATACATTTCTGGTCTGACTTTGGGACAAGTCTGTGAATGTCCTTGGGTGGCCAAGGGCAACGCCTGGACTTTAACCCCAATCTGACAAAGCTATGTAGGATCTGCAAGGAGTAATGGGAGAAAGTGCCTAAATGCAGGTGTGCAAAGTGGTTCTGCAACCAATGATCCTATTTGTTTTTATAACATACTCTCAATGCATCCCACAGGTAGCAGGGAAGACCGGTGTGGGTCCGACGCAAGTCTTCCATTTGGTAATTGGCCCCGGTGTTCAAACAGTAAGAGGGAACATGCCATCTTCAGACAGCCCATTCATTTAACTTTAGAGACACTGCTCTCCTCCTTAAGTTGACGTCTGCTAGTTGTTTTTGAAGGAAACTCATTCCTCTAATCATTGTAGCTAGCGCTATTGATCGCTTGTGATTTTCTACCCTTTCAAGTGCACACATTGCAGAGTTCCCTTTTGAAGACAGATTCTTAACTCCCTCCGGTGCTGTAAATGTCAATAATATGCTAATCATAGCAAAATGGCAGAAATATGTGTTCTTTGACTAGTGTGTCTCATGCCCTTTTCAGATATATTATTGCTTAAAGGGTTAAATAGGCCCTGTCATAATGTACCATCAGCACGACCCCATAGCTGTTCCATAGCTGCTGACTCCATGAATAAATGCCATGTGAATCTATCTAGAGAAGAAACTGAATAGAAACAGGATTTAGGATGCGTGGAGAAAAAGAGAGGCGCCGTCTTTCTTTGAATTTAATCTGCAAGGCTCCACAAACTGGCCATAAAAAAAGGGTTTATGACACCCTTAGAAGTGTTTCACTGGCTTTTCGTTCCTACTCTGACACACAAAGCTGTGAGTGGTCTGACTCAGCCCTTCAGCTAATCACCCATCTCTTCTGCCTTTTCTTAATCCCACTGACAAATTTGGACTGATATCGATGCTGGCTGCAATCATCAGACACCGTGCTGACATTGTAAAGTGTGAGTATAATGTATGTCTGTCTGTACTGTATGTATGCACTTATGTGTGTGTGTGTGTGTACCTCTGGACTGAAATCCCTAGCAAACGGGGAGGTGGGCTTGATGGAGATTTGGAAGTGAGGACCTATTGAGGAAGTGATGACTTTTTGGCCTGTTCTCATTTACTAAATATGTATTTGTGTTTTTTTTTTAAAGTTAGGGTTTGAGTTATTGTCAGGACTATTGTTAGTTTTAGGTTTAGGAGTTGGGGGAATTGTTTACTAATGGTACAACATTTTGACATTTGTTCAGTCTTTGACAGGCATTTTGGATTCTGTGAGCGCGGTGTGCCAGTGAGATAGGCCACTGTAAAGACAATATTGTTAAGAGAACCATCTCTGTTCCAGAAACACTCATGAAATGAAGGTCACACTGGTGAAAGACATTACTGAAAAAAAACATTACTGACTTTCCAGTTACAATGGAGGAAGAAACCAGTGTTGAATGCTACCTAGAAAACAGAATGAGAAGCTTACACTCATTGGTCCAATGCAAAAAATAATTCATTTTAATTTCTTTGATATTTCTGGCAGTAGCCTCGGTCTTGAATCTCCAAAGTCAGACAAATAAATCCTCCTTGAGATTATAGTATTCAAATGATTTTCTAGACTGTATCAAGGTCCAAACGGTGGCTGAGTGGATAAACTGATAGCATTTTTCATTCACCAAGCGTGTCATTTGCTGAAGGATTAAGGATATCTTAAGAGGCCACACTCAGACAGAATGAAGCCACTCTATGGCTGTGTTTCTTTATTATAGGAGCCTCACATCCCCTGAGCAGCCACCAGCCTCTGTCATTTTCATCACTCACATACTGTTATTTTCCCCAGATCAGAGATGCACCCACCATCCTCAGGCCAGCCCTGCCTCTTAGCCTCTCCTCAGCCCAGTGAACTAACACTCCTACACTACTCTAGTCCATCCCCGCCAGTGGCACTGACAATGAAATCCTAATGATGGATTAAATGAGAAGTTAATGGGAACATTCCGAGACACGCAGACACACAGACAAAGCATGTTTAACATGGAACAAGAGTATGGGGGAATATCCACAATAGACAATAAATAACATTACTGTCAGATGACGGTTTGCAAAACATTATCATCTTGTATTGTTATAACTCCATTATCTTGAACTCTGACTTTCCATCCCTAACCATCATAATATTTTCTACTGACTCTCACGAGTAAGGCTTTTCATAGTGAACAGTCCAGTCAGCAGAGCAGCATTGTGCAACACCCCGAGCTAAATGTGGGACAGCAACACCAAATGTAGCACCGTCAGGCAGTGCAAAGTACCTGTACAAAGGCAGCTCTATGTCCTGTCCTCAAACCCTCGCAACCACCCGTCCCACGGTACTGCACTAAAAGCTTTCTTAATACTGTAAATGCACAGGGCAACCATGGCAACCTTACACAGCACATACAACAAACATAATTTACGGTGGCCGTGGCCCTCTGACAATTGTCAACTGGAGCTGAGTCATTGGTCCAATCCAAGTCATCGCAATTATTTAAGACCTCTGGTCTCAGAGTAAACGATCCAATCCCGTAGTCACCCATTGAGTGGAACGCTTGCTACACAATAACGACATGTGGCGATTGCTAAATTGCTGTGATAAAGCTACGGGTAATTAAACATATTAGACAATTACAAATTGGGCTAACAGGCATAACGAAATTTTCAACAGTATTCATATTTTAACAGGGCAAATATGTTGAGGCTTAGATATGTTAAGGCAGATATGTTGAGAGTAATACATTACAATGCAAACGGAAATTGGAAAGCAACTGATGAAACCAAGGTGAACACACTGTTAATACTGTCTAGGTTATTTTTATTGACCCTTTAGGTCTCGCTTCAAATGATGCTGTGCTTATAAATGCCTCATAATGCCTACATAAATGTGATTCAAAGCATCTATACTGGAACACACCTTTGGTCGTTGAGTGCAGAGAGCTGAAAAAAATGCACAGATTTCTATTGGGTGAAGATACTGAGAAGTGACCTGAGGTAAACAGATTTGCCTGGGAGTGACTTGAAAATAAGCTGGTACCAATGCGTTTGTATGGCTTATTGTAAGCATACCAAGTTCATCATTCAAATACAATCGGTGCTGAGGTATATAATACAAAGGTTGTACCAGTTTGTCAAATTTATCAGGTTTTTCGCCCCTGAAAAGTGTTTTATTTTCAGAAACTTATTTATTACAAAATACTTTTAAAAGATTTAAAAACATACACAAACATCTATAGTATACTGATGAATGAACTTTGACTCCAAGTGAATTACTCTAAATATATGCCTTCCATTATTTACCTTACAAAACAAATTGTTACTGTTTGACAGAAACAAATATTCCGCCATTATTTTAAAATTGTTAAACCTGTATACAAATTTTTATACTGCAATATACAGTTGTGCTCAAAAGTTTGCATACCCTTACAAATGTACCATTTGTAAAGAAAACACGAGTGAGAAGGCAAAACACGTCTTTTATTTCTTATGGGATTCACATTCAACTGTAGGTTATAACAGAATAGCACAATCCTAAAACAAAACATGGCAACAAAGAAAAAAAATGAACAAACCCCTGTTCAAAAGTCTGCATACCCTTAGTTCTTAATACTGTGTATTGCCCCCTTTAGCATCAATTACAGCGTGCAGTCTTTTGTAATAGTTGTCTATGAGGCCCCGAATTCTTGCAGGTGGTATAGCTGCCCATTTATCTTGGCAAAATGCCTCCAGGTCACGCAAAGTCTTTGGTCGTCTTGAATGAACTGTACATTTGAGATCTCCCCAGAGTGGCTTGATGACATTAAGGTCAGGAGACTGTGATGGCCACTCCAGAACCTTCACTTTTTTCTGCTGTAACCACTGGAGGGTCAACTTGGCCTTGTGCTGGGGGTCATTGTCGTGCTGGAAAGTCCAAGAGCGTCCCATGCGCAGCTTTCGTGCAGAAGAATGCAAATTGTCAGCCAGTGTTTTCTGATAACATGCTGCATTCATTTTGCCATTAATTTTCACAAGATTTCCCATGCCTTTAGAGCTCACCCCCCCCCCCCCAAACATCAGTGAGCCACCACCATGCTTCACAGTGGGGATGGTATTCTGTTCACTATAGGCTTTGTTGACCCCTCTCCAAACATAGCGCTTATGGTTGTGACTCCAAATTAGTGTGCCAGAAGCTGTGAGACATGTCAAGGTGTTGTCGGGCATATTGTAACCGGGCTTGTTTGTGGCACTGGTGCAGTAAAGGCTTCTTTCTGGCAACTCGACCATGCAGCTCATTTTTGTTCAAGTATCGTCGTATTGTGCTCCTTGAAACAACCACACCGTCTTTTTCCAGAGCAGCCTGTATTTCTCCTGAGGTTACCTGTGGGATTTTCTTTGTATCCCGAACAATTCTTCTGGCAGTTTTGGCTGGAATCTTTCTTGGTCTACCTGACCTTGACTTGGTATCAAGAGATCCCCAAATTTTCCACTTCTTAATAAGTGATTGAACAGTACTGACTGGCATTTGCAAGGCTTTGGATATCTTTTTATATCCTTTTCCATCTTTATAAAATTCCATTACCTTGTTTTTTAGGTCTTTTGACAGTTCTTTTCTGCTCCCCATGGCTCAGTATCTAGCCTGCTCAGTGCATCCACATGAGAGCTAACAAACACATTGACTATTAATACACAGACACTAATTGCAATTTAAAAAGCCACAGGTGTGGAAAATTCACATTTAATTGCCATTTTACCCTGTGCTTGTCTGTAACAAGACCAAACATTCAAGTGTATGTAAACTTTTGATCAGGGCCATTTGGGTGATTTCTGTTATCATTATGATTTAAAAAGGAGCCAAACAACTATGTGATAATAAATGGCTTCATATGATCACTATCCTTAAAAAAAAAAAAAAAAAGTTTGATATTTTCAAAATCAATGCTAAAATTTCACAATTTCTGCCTGGGTATGCAAACTTATGAGCACAACTGTAGACGCAATTCTGTTGCTCTTTAAATGAAGAAATGTAGAATCTCAATGTTTCACACATTGCATGCATATCATTCCTAACTAAGAACGGGTTTTCTGAAGATTGCTTTGTGCCAGTGAATCTTCTCTCTAAACTTGTGAAGACTGTAAAAGTCTTCAGTCTCAGTGCTATACTTACATCTATTATCAGGCAGATTTCTCAGAGAGCTACTACACAATGCTTTCGACTTGGCAATAGCTCTCTGCTGGCTCGCATTTCCTTTCAATCGACATCTCCAGGTAGAAGTTGTTTTGGTTTTTCTAGTCCTTAGCCCCAAGTGTCTCTAAGCGGATCTAGAATCAGCCTAGCCATTTAACCCATAAATAAGATCAGCACTCTGTTTCTTAGGCTTTAGAGATGGATCCTGACCATAAGACCTATGTATGGCAGCTGAGTGTCTAGAGATTTTGGGATCAACTGTATCTGTGAGGCAGTCAGACCAGCAGGAGATGAGAGAAAGTGAGACCAGTTGTATATGAGAGATATTCAGACCAGCTGTATCTGAAAGTCAGTGAGACCAGCTGTATCTGACAGCTGGTCTGAAAGACAGTGAGACCAGCTGTATCTCAGATACAGCTGGTTTCACTGTTTATCTGAGAGACAGTGAGACCAGCTGTATTGAGAGACAGTGAGACCAGCTGTATCTGAGAGACAGTGAGACCAGCTGTATCTGAGAGACAGTGAGACCAGCTGTATTGAGAGACAGTGAGACCAGTTGAGAGACAGTGAGACCTGCTGTATCTGACAGACAGTGAGACCTGCTGTATCTGACAGACAGTGAGACCAGCTGTATTGAGAGACAGTGAGACCTGTTGAGAGACAGTGAGACCAGCTGTATCTGAGAGACAGTGAGACCAGCTGTATTGAGAGACAGTGAGACCCGTTGAGAGACAGTGAGACCAGCTGTATCTGAGAGACAGTGAGACCAGCTGTATCTGAGAGACAGTGAGACCCGTTGAGAGACGGTGAGACCTGCTGTATCTGAGAGACAGTGAGACCCGTTGAGAGACGGTGAGACCTGCTGTATCTGAGAGACAGTGAGACCAGCTGTATCTGAGAGACAGTGAGACCAGCTGTATTGAGAGACAGTGAGACCAGCTGTATTGAGAGACAGTGAGACCAGCTGTATCTGAGAGACAGTGAGACCAGCTGTATTGAGAGACAGTGAGACCAGCTGTATTGAGAGACAGTGAGACCAGCTGTATTGAGAGACAGTGTGTTAGAATAACAGCTCATCTGAACATCAAGAGACCACACATTGTGCTTATGACCATTGACCTTGTTATTGGGAGCTCCATGTCATGCCCCCGTTTAAAATATATATTCTATATTCTACACCAAGAGATGGAGTGGGGGGGGGTTCCACAGCAACACCTAATATAAATGAAGGGCACCAGCTTACTTTACATTGGTCTCCTTCTAGTTTTTTTTGTGCCTTTCCCTGCCTCTGGATAAAGGTGCACCAGAACTGTCAGCAGTACCTCAATGAATTCCACACTACTCTCATCTTCACAGGGAAACTCATAAATAATTCACAGACGAAGGGAGCAGAACGGAACTGAACCTAACTGGGTAAAATGCTTTTTCAACTAGCTTTACCTCCCGGTTTTATTTCAATAAGATGCGCTAACATTAGAGAGGTATAGCTCATTTCAATACGTGAAAGGGATGGAAACAGTCAGATAAAACCAACCATAACACACTGTATATTGTAAAGCAGCGATGGTTGGGAGTGAAAACACATGAAGCAATCTTTTGCTATTGACATGATTTTTTTATGACGGATATCCTGTCTTCTGTAAACAGTAAGATTACAGTAACAATGGACTTTTGGGCTGAGTATGTGCCATTCAGAAACCACTGGAAGACCTAAACCTTAAAGACCAAATCCTTTTCCATGCAGAACTCCCCCGCCAAGCCCTCCCCCTCCTCCTGTTTCCAGTCAAACAGTTTGGGTCCCACCGGCACCTCTGGCTGACATGTCGGCTGATGCTAACAAATGACGGGCCTCCCCCTGACAGCGGCTCCATCTGTCTGTGTCAGAGTAATTGAATTTCATAAATATAATCAGAGGGTCTGTTATGACGCAGCCCTGTACACTGCTGCTATACTCTCTCCTGCATGGCCTGGTTTTTAAAGGACATACCAGAGATACGGAAAGCAGATTAGCGGAACAGGGAACGGACCCATGAGGCAAACGTACGCTATTGATGTTCATCCATCAGACCCAGCGTTGTTCTGCGTCTCAAAAAAAATGAACAGGAAACCAATTCGGTCTTCCTATTTCTAATAGCATTAGGATGGAATGAGTGTCAACTCCCCGATTAGATTGATTGGCTAATGCAAGTGTCCTTTATATCACCTCTGAGTTCAGGAAGATTTGTGTTTTTGTATGAGACTGGGAATTGTTGTGTTGCTTCAAACTCAACCAGACAAATCGAGATTGATGAAGTGGATGAATATATTGTACCACAGAGAATGTTACTACATTAGCATTAAAAACTTAAGCATTGCTAACATCCATCATCTCTCTCTAGACAGACTGGTTATAAACCTGATATAACTTTGGTGAATGGCTATCCCAGAAACAACACTGGTCAAAATAATTACTTTCTTACTCAAAAGCTGATTTCTGTCAGTAGGATCTGCAGATTATATCACAGTGAATTTTCACAGGGCTCATGGTGCATGGTCAACCACTTGATTGTACCTCGCTCCTGAATGGAGGAACTGCCAGCATTACAACCATCGCCGTTCTCCCCTACTAAAGTTTTGTTAAGCAAAAGGTCATTGAATAGGCTACAGTCTCAAACAGTGGGATCTGCTGAATCAGCTCATCCATTCTCAATAATAACTGTGGCAAATTAGCTGTGAACAAGTCCTAGCTGAATTGGCCTGAAACGCACCCTGAGAATGGTAATCTTATTTGATGCTTCTTGAGGATCATCAATCGATTCAGAGGCCCAGCTTTTGGCTCATGAGAATGCTAGCTATATTGATTAGGCTTCTAGAGTTTTCGTCTGTAGATTTAAAACCCATCGGGTGCGAATGATCCAAACAAAGATACAATTGATGGATTCTAACAGGTTCTCAAAGACTGAGGGTCTAATTAGCACTGATAAAGGCAGCCAAAAGTCCTTTGAGACCATCAGTATCCTGACAAGAGATAATCTTTTCTCCTCATGTTGCCCTCAGAAACAGACAAAGATCTGTAAACAGAGCAAACTTTGCTGTTTCTTGCAGTTTCATTAGATGCCAACACTAACAAAGCACATCACATCCTTTCTCATAGAAATCAAGGGACGAATTCTGAAAAACCAGATTTCTGTATTCTTCACGAAGAGGTAGGTAATTAAGCCTTTACTCGATTTGATGACTATGGAAAAGCAGACATACAGTAGATAATTGGTATATGGGCAGTGGTGGTGGGCAACTGTCCATGAATTTCAAACAAGAAAAAACATGCATACATACACTCACTGTATATACATACACACACAGACATACATACACTCACTGTACATACATACATACACACACAGACATACATACACTCACTGTATATACACATACAGACATACATACACTCACTGTATATACATACACAGACATACATACACTCACTGTATATACATACACAGACATACATACACTCACTGTACATACATACACACAGACATACATACACTCACTGTATATACATACATACACACAGACATACATACACTCACTGTACATACATACACAATTCAGATTGACTAAGCCAGTCAAGAACCTTCCGGTTTTTGGTCCTGAAAAGCACATTTGTAGTCATGGCAGTGTCTGGGTGCATTGTTCTGCTGCATGATGGAGTGCCATCCAACGGGGTCAGGGGAATTTGTTTGTACTGGAGCAGACCAGATGGTTCTGTACACGACATCCAGCAGTCTCATCATCAATGAAGACAATTCTACGGCATCCATACATGCCCAGGTTATAACACCAGGCGAGGTGGCAGTAGGTTCTCCACCTTCCTCTTTCCAATTGTCTCATGCAGGTTCTTTGTCTCATTGGCTCCAGAACTAAACTGTGTCCTGGCCTTTCTGCACATTAACCCCATTTGACTTTCATTCATTTTAAATCCAAAGTGTTGGAATATGGGGGTAGGGGGCATATGTAACTGCGCAAATATTTTAGAGTTCACTATACATACATTACACACATATATACATACATAAAATACATACATACATAACACACATACAAACATTTTCATTACACACATACAGACCATACATACATAAAAGCACATTTGAGTAAGGTCAGAGAGTGTTGGTCTCTGCTGTCTGTGTCCTGATCGGTTGCATTTCCAAAACATGGTGGTTTGTCAAAGCATCTGTTGAGCTGGGGGAGAGTGGCAACATACGGCATGTTTAATTAGTGTAAAGCATCTGCCTCCCATATATGATGTATTAAACCTGGTAGATTCCATTCCTTCCAGAACGGCACATAGGTGTGGGATTCGCAGCCAATTCCAACCCAATTCACATTGTTAAGTTCACCTTGCTGAATTAATTAGCGTGCTTCCTGGCCGGCTGAGCCTTGGTATCTAACACTCAAGCACACAGACACAGATACATACACACACACGCACAGACAGACACACACACGCACAAAACAACACAAACACAATGTTTTGAATTAATCTGATTTGTCTGAAAGCGATATCAGTGAAACAAAATGTCTTACCCATGGCTATTGCGTCTCTTGTGTGTCTTAAGTATCTCAGGAAGTATACTTTTAGTAGTGATAAGCAATTCTGGGAATTCTACTAAAAACAGCTGGACTTAATGGACCTGAACATTAAACTGATCAAATATAATGTGTTGGCTTATCGAGGACACAAAACAGGTTCTTAAGCAAGCTTTCAGAATCTGAGTTCTTGTCAGTAATAGAATAAACGAAATGATCTTG
The DNA here is from genome assembly GCA_016801175.1 of Esox masquinongy. Lineage (NCBI taxonomy): Eukaryota > Metazoa > Chordata > Actinopteri > Esociformes > Esocidae > Esox > Esox masquinongy. Next base: position 22,488 of record JACXGI010004322.1, read on the forward strand.
TCTCAAAGCTCCCTCCTTGCCAAGAGACAAATACATGAAAGATATGAAGAAACGTTGGCTCATGCACATGCTCTTTTTAAAATCTGATTACAGATACTGCGCCTTATGTCTGCTGGCAAGTCAAGCCTCTTTCTCTATTTTATTGCCAGTTGCAACTAGACTTGAATGTTGAAATGAAATGTAATTTAATTTCAGTTTCATTATCTTTACAGCAGTTATACCATATGAAAGCAGGACAAAAACATACTGTGATTTTAGAACAAAAAATGACATTTTTGCTTCACCTAGACCTTATGACTGCAAAGTTAAATCTTCAGATGCTGAAAAGCAAACATTGTGTCATATGAAGCTTCACACCCCGGCTCTGTAATCTGAGGGTTATTTAGATCTCAGTTAAAAGCACATTAATTTAGGCATATTGAAATACACTACCGGTGAATGGGTAAGTGTGTTCAAATGTTTAACTGGTACTGTACATAAACAGAAATATTTAAATAGAATTAATAATATTTAAATACAGTGTATTAGCATACGGTAGGGCCTATAGTATCCAGCATTTTTGAGAGCAATGGCAAGTGCTAGGCTATCTCACAACATTACAAAGGAATGAGCTAAATACTAACATATCTGTTTGAGTCCTCATTTCCATGAACAACAGTGAAAAGGATATTGTGGGAGAATTATCATCTGAACCATTGTATTTTGTTGACATATTATGCTAATTACATATTCTGATATTTGGATATTATGATGTGTCAGTTTTCTTTTATTGTTCTTCCTAAAAGCTATTATTGTACCTTATTGTAAAAAAAAATAACTGTGACTGTCTTCAACTGTTTTAAAAATAAAGATGAAGCTCTTTGTTGAGGAGACAAGTTTTTATTTAATATGCATGTGTTTTTTTTCCTATTAACAGTTGTTGATCTCAGAACATACAACACATCCTGTAGGGGGTGAACTGGAGACAGTAGTGGGTCTTGTCAAGGCTTTGTAACTCAGGTACCTCATGGAAGGTCATGGAATAATAATTGTTTCTAATTATGAATTGGTCTCTTCCTTGAAATTAGTGGCTTTATAAGGGTGTTCTTTGTGAAACATGAATGGCCAAACCAACTTTCTCCCATGCAAATGTAACCTTAATAAAGAATACAGCCATACTCTGTAATTAAGAATGTGTCCTGTTATAATTTCAATGCCAATAGCTATAATATAGGTATATAAACTATTGAAAGGAAATAAATCACAGAAGAAACAGCTTTGGGTGAGAAACCCATGTTCAACAGCACTGTAAACAATTCCGTGCCACACAAGTTAATAAAAATACATTCACATGAATGGGAGCAGTGTTGAAATGATTTACAGTGAGAGACAAACAGTCCATAATTACTGACTGACCTCAGTGTTAAGAAGCAGCTCATTTAAAAGGGTTACACAGGAAAGGAGATAAAATAAACTAACATTAGGATTGTTCTTGAATGATGGTGGCATGCAGGCTTGGTATTTATTCTTATTTTTTTTAGAAAAATAAGAATAATAAAGAAAATGAATAATGAATACAGTGTTTCCCTCTTACTGTAATCAGAGCGGTGTACCGCTGCTGCTAAATTGTGATGCGCTGGCAAAGAAAATCAGAATATTTTTATGAAATATGATTTTTTTTTACCAAGCTGAGCGCAGTTTACTATCGCACGAGCATCAGAGCAGATCAACCTCCTGCACCCTATGTTCAGAGTATCAAGGTAGCGAGTGAGATCAGAGAAACATAACTGACTGTGTCTGTGCTGTCAGTAAGTGGCTGTCACATTGATATAAAGAAGGTAGCCATCATCTAAGTGACAATGAAAGGTAAGAAGCTAGCTAGCTGGCTATCTGTCACAACTCGATAGCTACAATCAGCTACAATTGATTAGCGTCATGCATTCAACATTTTAGATTCAGCAGCAACAATAAGACCTCCGGTTTTCACATTTTGCCTTTAAAACAAAAGTCTGTGGTGAAACGTTATATACATTCGGCAGCAACAATAATACTTCAGATTTTCATGTTTTGCCTTAAAAATAAATGTCTGCGGTGTATTTATAGTGTGTATTGTGTACATTTTCAAGGGAAAATCTAGGTGGGGAAAAATATATACGAAACAAAATTACTCTTTAATTAATACTTTACATAAGGTAAAGAATATAAGGTGGAGCACATTTAGAAATGGTTAGAGCTTAAGTTAATGTAGAGAACATATCTAATACAAAAGATCTTATTTTGATGTTATTATTATTAATTTGCTTGTACTCATTAGCTTTGTAGAGGGCTTGCATTATAAATCCATCCACACTACCCCCAATGTACTGTACAAGGGATACATTTTGGTGTAATAACTATTCAGTGCCGCAGTGAATGTTTTGTACGAAATAATCTGGACAGTTTGTAAAGTTACAAATATAATGTTAAATCATGGGGCACACCCAGCAAAACTACATTTTTTACCCCCATTTAACCCTGAATGCAAAACACGGTAATATACTGTACATGGAATTCATACAGCCACATTAGTATCTAGTTGCTTCTAGTTGGAGTCTGGGAGGCGATTCATGAATAGTTTTAGAGAATGGTTAACTAAGGGGGAGAGGTTATTATTTGGGAATGATGTTAAGAAACTATTGTCAAATAATTTTAAGAAAATAAAGTGGACAAGCAAGAGGGATTGGTATACGTTTTTGCAATACATTAAAAACACATTTGTAGCATTTCATGCATCGAGCCTTTTGTGTCGTTGGGAAAAAAAAGTAGGGGAAACACTGATAAATGTCCTGTTTTGAAACAGTTAAAATGTAAGCATTAACACAGGACAGACTGTGAGTTGCCAGGGAATTAGCACACAACTCAGTGTGTGAACACATTAGGCCGAAGGACGAGTGGCTTCAACCCTGAGGTGCACCGTTATTCCCTGGGAACACACAGTCTGGAGTGTTTTAATGTCCTTTTAAAATGAAAACAAAAAATTAATTAATATTTTAGGGGTATAAAGTATGTTGTTTTATTATTGATCAAGAGTTAAATGTATGGAAAACTAAGAATGAGGTTATTTTTGACATTAAAAGTATTTTCCACAGATACTCTCGAGGCAGTCCAAAGTAATTTCCGTCACTGGCTTAAGTGCCTGCAAAGGCATATTTAAATGTTTCAAGTTAAAGTGGCTGCCTTTATTGATCAATAAGAAAACCTTTTCGACAAAAATAAAAAAACAGACACATGTAGCATGTTCAGGCTCAGACTGTTCAAACCATCTCCTTAGTAGTGTGACTACTTGTTCATCTCCTTAGTAGTGTGACTACTTGTTCATCACCTTAGTAGTTGATTTCCTAATTAGTGTGACAATTGGTTGATTTCCTTGGTAGTGTGACTACTTAGTAATGTTGCAACTGGTTTATTTCCTTAGTAGAGTTACTACTGGTTGATTACCTTAGTAGTGTGACTATGGATTGATTACCTTACTTTCAGGAGAGACAAGTAACTTTTGCAGTCAAAAAGTTGTATATTGATGAATATGCTGTAGGCATATAAAGGCTCTCGTTCTACAGTTCCCAAAGATGAATACAGACTCTGTCAACCATGGAGAACATGAAAGGGCCTCCTTTATTCCGAAAAATACAAAAAAAACACAGGAAAGTGATGGCTCTGAAAGCCAGACTCACTATTTTGTAAAGCCTGTAGGTTGTATGAGTGAGAAAAGTGAGAAATCTCATAATTGTCATTCTTTCTGAGAAATTAAGGGAAAAAATAAAAGAATGAAATGAAAGAATACCCATCCATTTGGACAGCTGATGATAATAGTTTAATAGAATGGAACAGACACTGGAAACTGCACTGTACCCTACAATGACGCTTCAATGTTACTGATTGGACATCAGCAAGGGCATTTTCATAACCATTTCAAAATATATGAGCCTATTTGAAATCTGACTGCTGAATTCCAAAAGGGCACCATGCTTAATCAATTCCTCAGGGAAGCAATGTAAACTGTGTTATCCTTTTATCGATGGGATCTTTGCGTTGCTCCGTGCCCTTGGTGTATAAACATATCAATGGTACCTGGCCATCTCCTCCAGAAAGTGCATCTGTGGTACATTACGATAGTTGAATTAGCATTTATTACACAACCAGTCAAAAGTTTAGAACACCCCATTTTTCCAGTTTTTATTTAAGCAGTGGCGGAACAGACTGTGTTATTACAACCTCGTAAGCATTATTAGGACAGTATTGTACTGCAGAAAGTAGTATATTGTTATCATAATGGCGGGAAAAAGGCAATTAACAAAAGGAAGACAGACCATTATAACCCTTAAAACTTTAGGTCTTACCTTTAGAGAAATTGTAAAGAATGCCAAGGTATCAGTGTGTACAGTTTTCTAAACCATCAAAAGGCACTTGAAAACTGTAGGGAACTCTGACAGGAAGAGGTCTGGCAGACCCAAAGCCACAACAGAATCAGAAGACGAGTTTCTGAGAGTCAACGGCTTGTGTGATGGGCGGCTCACAGGACAACAGTTTGAAGCACAGCCTTAACACTAGTCAAAGTAAGCAAGTCTCAGTGGCAACTGTGAAGAGAAGACTGAGTGGCAGCAAGAAAGCCATTGCTAAGATGGCAAAATAAGAAAAAGAGGCTTGCCTGGGCCATGAAGCACTGCCAGTGGACTACGGAAGACTGGAAGAAGGTCTTATAGATTGATGAATTGACATTTTTAATTTTCGGATCATTTCGTAGATTTTTTATATCAAGTAGGCAAAAGGATGGTTCCTCAGCCTGTGACACTAACTTTCAAACATGGATGAGGAAGCAGGATGGTCTGGGGCTCTTTTGCAGGATCCAAAGTTGTGACTTGCACAGAGTGCCATCCTGAACCAAAACGGCTAGGGGTTCGTTCTACAGCAAGATAATGAGCCAAAACTCCAGGCTGTCAGAACTACCTTAGAAAAAACGAACAAGACGGTAGGCTTCAAATCATGGAATGGCCAGTACAGTCAGCACAACAGCCAGCAATGTGGATTACATTTTGTTAAACAAAAACGATTCCATGATTTATTTTTGTCTCCGATTGTTTCTTTGTTCCATGCTTTAATTTCAGAGCACACTAACACATTGAACTGCATGAATTCCAATAAAAACTGGAAAAATTGAGGTGTTCTAAAACTTTTTTTTGACCGGTAGCGTATATTCAGGAAAGACCAGCTACTGCCCCCCCACCCACACACAAATTGTCCACACTCCATACAGAGTGGCAGCGTATCTTGCAATATCCAAATGACACCACTACCACGGCTTAGCTGAAATGACGTCCTGCACTGTTTACACACACACACACACAGCCTCTAGGCTCTCCATGTGAACTGTGGTGAGCAGAGGACAAGAAGGTTATTCCATCCTGCTCAGGGCTTATTCAGCATAATGACCGTGCTGCTGGAGCCAAGAGGGCCACCATGACTTTGCTGCAGGAGAACCCTGCTGCTCTTCCCCCAATTAGGCCATCGAGCCATCCCAGACACCCACTGCTCTGAAGAGAAAGGGAATTTACAGCGTGTCTGCTGCAGCCTGCCACACATATAAATCTCCCTGTAACACTGACTGAGATGTGGGTGTCCAGTGTTTCTTTGACAGTTGTGTTGTGGGCGGGTAACGCAGTTTATGAAGTGTTTTTAATTTGCATGACTTTCACACAAGTTTAGCCAGCATTACATGAAAGTATCGGGAGCCAACAAAAACTGTTTTAACAGCTACCAAGACATTTGTTTTTTACCACTACTCTGCTGGTTGTCTATTACTATTATTTGTGGTGTTTGTGTTCAAGTGAAGAGTGGAACGAATAGGGTTTTCTGGGATGTCTGCACAAGATGGACTGTCTGCTCGGCTCTGTTGTATATTTCCTGGCAATCTAAAACCACAAGGAGCAGAAATTGTATATTTTACAGATGAGTGAATGAAACCTTTAAGCCGCAGTTTGAATTAGGTCAGTTATTACGCGATAATTATTGATTGAATGGGAATAAATGAGACCTTCATGCTGCCAGGTCCTTGACCGTGATAGAAAGAAACCCTAAGACTTATTCTCAGACAGGGTAATCTGTTGCTATGGTTACTGTATTGTACATTTCTTTACTCCAGATGAGGATTGTTTATGGCATTAATGGTTTGCTGACATCTATGCTAATAGGAACAGTAATGTCCTATCAATATCCAGATAGCTGGACTATATACAGTAGGAAGAGACCATAAATATACAGCAGCAAAAAAGAATCATTTTAGACATAAGAACCAAACAGTTAACATTACTTAATCTGTTGAGGACAAGGTATTCTCTATTTCCTACAAAAACTCAAGCAGTGGTTTCAAGCAATCATACTGTTAGAAAAAGCCTCGAGCGAGTATTTCATTCATGTGAACCTGAATATTGTCTGGCAGGGAGGGTTCAGTACATTGAGTCTTGTCTGGAGAAAACTTTCGTTTTATTAGCCATTGCTATTGTAAAATAAGTTTTCATAATGTCATACTACATAGATTTGACTTTTGTTTGATGAGTGTTTTAGCCTGTAACAATGATGGTGGACTTAGGACAATCAAAAAGAAAAAATAGCAAAAGACAGAAGAAATGCTAAATGCACTGTTTTGGTGGCAGCAGTAAAATCTGTGTAACTGTTAGTCTTAATGACAGTAGGGCTGCATCGTGGTCCTCTCTGACAGAGATGCGTCATCCAGCTTGAATGTATCCCATAACTAGGTTAACCACTAAAACAAGCCAAATGACACGGTGGACTGAGCCTCAGGTCCCATCTGATATTTCAGAGAGCCCCTGACTCATACCGCTCCAGAGGTAATGTGACTGAAGTCTGACAAACAAAGAGCATTCCCCCCAGGGACTCTACAAGGTTATACAATCCAACAACTATGACCTTGTCTATTTGGAGTCTATGACACCTTGTCAAATGGACACAGAAAGCTGGCTGAAGTTAAGCATGAACATGAAGATACATTTCCATTTTCGTCATTTGGAGACACTTTTTACAGTCTCTTTACTAACTTGGGATAAGTTGCAGAAAGCATCATTATAAGTTGAGTAATTTTTGTGCATAGCGGAGGGAACATGTAAGGTCGTCTTTGGACCTTGAATGTCTTGACAAATGATTAAGATGTTTGGTTAGTCTGCGGAGAACGCAGGATTGATTTCCCATGGTTACATTTGGAAAACCGGTTTAGCTATGAGAAAACTCATCAATAATAATATCCTAATTTCTCCAAGGCATTACGCATGTTAATTTTGTAATACATACCTGAATCTGTATTGGATATGTTCTGTCTTTGCATGAAAGCCATTGTATTACTGTTCTACTGTGAGGACAATATTAATTCACTACATTCATTTGCAATTTGTGCTTTGTAGAAACCTATAAGCGACTGTCTCGATGAAGTGAGTAGATAAATGAGTATTTCAACGTATCATCAGGAGGTGTCTGCTGTTCCTGACAGCACAGTAATAATAGCTATTAAAGCTGACAGGCTATTCTTTCCATTAATATCGCAGCAGACGAGAAAACATATCCAAAACTTTTTTCCCGAACTCACTGAAGCACTCGGTTCACTGACCGCTAGGAATTTACATTATCATTCCATTAATGACCACAAATTGCCACACTATAGGACCATTTCCAGAATGATTTAGGATACCACAGTCACAATTCTTCCAATGCGTGACTTCCACCATACAGTGAATTTAACCTTGAACTGACGGCAAGAACCCTAAGCAAATTCCATCTCTGTCTCTTCCAGTACAAACATCCCCTTAGAGATCAAGCACAATACGGGGACATACTCTCGCAACCCTTCCCTAGAGACGCTGAACACAGTCCACCTGCTACTGGGGGATTCAAAGCAATATGACAGGGAATATTTATGGACGCATGTGAGCCTGCTGCTGCCTGCCCCACCACATCCTCCCTCAAACCCTCTTCAGATGCCATGCAACTGGGACTTCCAATTTCTCCCCTTTGCTTTTCTAAAGACGGCAGTGGTAGTAAAGGCAGTCATTCGAGAGGGAGACAGCCTATTTCCTGATATTGTTCTGGTGACATTTGCACCATTTAAAAAGTCTCCAAGGGATAGTCCTTAGGTGTGTTGAGCCAAAACCTTCTTGTGAAGAGGTGTTTTGTTTCAGAGACACAGGGATACAGAGAGATCATGGTGTATGATTCACAGTGTTCTGAATGGAGCTACTGCTCTGAACAGTACACTGACATGGTGCATCATGCGTAATGGCTACTGCTCTGTTCATATTTAACTTGTGTGCCACACATAACATTTGCATTTTTGGGTAAATGTAATTGGAGAACATTGTCGCCCTGTCCAACAAAATCCATGGACGTGCTCTACTAGGCAGGAAATTGTGAATTCTGAAGTTGTAAATCTGTTTAGGAGTCACGAAAATATAATTCCCCACACAAAATACATGTATTTGACCTAGACGTAGATTAATGATTCAGACTTGTGTCATTAAACTACACCGTGGGCATCCACAGAGTATATATCCCAACGCTAAACAGCTATCGCACTCCATAAAAATGGATGTCTAGGTGGAAGCCCTGTCTCCAGCTGTTTGTGTAGTTATTCTAGCAACAGTATGGAGGCATGTGACTGAAGCATATATATAGATATGTACGGCAGGACCAATTCAGAGAGATTAAAACACGTAGAAGCACATTCATATCCTGTAATGTCTTGTGGGTTAACGGTAAAGTCTTGACATCAGCCCTAGTCTTAACAGGAAGCCATACATCTAACTCGTAACAGCCGGCTTCATTGTTTCCAAAAACAGGGAAGGACTAGGGCACCTCTGCTACGACCAGAGTTTTACACAAGACAAATAATACAACAACCATGAGTATCTGTCTTGGGTTGAAGCACATTTCATGGTGCATGGCTCGTCAAACCCTGCTTAGTGCTAGCCTTTCATTGCTATCTGTCGAACCAACAATACAGTGAATTTTACATACAGAATTTTGATGTAGAAACGACATTAGTTTTTTGCTTAAATATCATTGGTTACAAGATCTTATTAAAAGCTGACAAAAGGTCAGACATGTTTTTGATTTCAGCCTTTGCATCGACTAAAGCTGAATACTAAATACGGTTGTGCAGACGTTTGATATGTTGTGAGCTGTCTAATACCAGAGGGGCACAAGGACCAAGGGGCTGCCCACAACAGCCCCGCCCTGGGCGAGATGGGGAACAGGTGTCGCTCGTCAAGGGAAAAGGAGTTAAAGCGAAGCAGGCAATAAGTCAAGAAAGGAGAAGGACGACGAATGTGAGCCGGCGCTGGCCATGTGACGGGCCAGAAATCACACGGGTTTGTTTGATTTAGCTTATAATGATTTGCTTTGCTCTGAGGTGAGCTGGGGGTTTATTTCCTTAGGTGAGCTGGGCTACGGGCCCTTGTACTGAATATTTTCAGTTCCTTTTTTGTATACCACAGTTGGTTTCCTGTCTCATATTTTACTACACCTGCCCTGCTAATAGTGAAATCCGAAGGTAAAGGCTCACAGCGGTTAAAGAGAAAAATCATAACGTGTCATACCAATTGACCAATCAAAAGAGAGCAGAGATTTTCAAAAACCCCAGACTCATATTTACAGCTACAGCAGTCTCAGACATCCTGTTAGCACACTGAGAAATACACCCAGGTGAATAAGCGGTGGTTCTGTCCCTGAGCAAGGCAGCTATACGTCACAGTTCCCCAGGTCATTGCTGTAAATGAGAATATGTTCTCAGTCAACATACCTGGTAAAATATGGACGGACGGACGGACACACACACACACACACACACACACACACACACACACACACACACACACACACACACACAGAGCCCTCTTCGGCTGGATTGTATTTCCCACAGGCACATCCGTGCAGTTACTATGACTCCACTTCTTAAAGGGAAATTACTAATTTGGTCCTTCAGAGAAATGTTTACTGGATTTTTCCCCTGTGCTGCAGTGGGGGAAAACTTTTGTTTTTCTGTGAAATGGTCAGAAGAACAAATACACAGGTGAGAAAGGAAAGTCTTTATGTGGTCAGGAATAACTCATTGATCTACTGATAGTACACTGCTAACAAGGGGCAAAAGCAGAGGTATTAAAACAATGTCTCAGCAGGCCACGCCCACTGTAGTAGCAGTGTGAAGACAAAAAACACAGTGAAGTTTGAGTGCTGTGTGCTGAACCATCCAGCCATAGATTACAACACGAAATAGCATTTCATTATTTCAACTGACATACCTTACTTTGATACAGCTGTAGGCTCCTATCCAGATTGTTTCGTGGGCCTTGGCAGCTCACATACCATTTTAGGTTGCACAATGTGTTTCGACAGCTAGCTTATATACTAGTCCCTGAAACCAAATGAAACATGTCAGTCCATTAGGAATACAAAACAATATGATAGAAAAGAAAGAAATACTTAAGATGTCCTATTTCAACCTCATTATGAGCCTTGGAAAGCAGTGGTTCTTTGAGGATTTTCAGTTTCTCTCATATAAAGACAGAACGAGCAGCAGTGTATCAGGGGCATTTTTTTAACTCATCACTGTGCAGTAATCCATTCCTCAGAAGTACTTTTTAATTGGCATATTTGCATATAGCCAATACAGTAACACTTATGATCAACTCAAATGTTACTGATACATAGTAACCAGGGACACAATTGATGATTTGATTTCAATTTCATGTGGGTAATGAAGCATCTTACTCTTAGAGGTATTCTTTAGCAAAAATCATAATATGCCCTTTACAAGATCAAAGCAATGTGAATCCTTTGATTGTTTCACAATCACTCTCGATCGAATACAGCAATAATTAAACATGAAAAAATCAATTAATTGCAGCTCATTGTTTTGAGGTGCATTAATGAAAGTGTATTTTTTGGCAAGTGTTCTTTTCCCCCGCTTTATCTCATGAATCCAAACATGAAACCTCTGATCATGAATCCAGAGGGGCATCTGGGTATTTGACGTCACTGCATTTTTTTCTCCACAAATGTAAGTTCAATTTGCAAAAATGTCATATATTACTAACATATTTTTTATGTTTTTAAGAAAGATGTAGAGTAAATTCATGAAGAATATAATTTTTCTCAAAAAAATATTCCAAAAACAAGTCTTAACAATTCTTCAGCAGTGTGAATGTTAAGTTATGGGTATGAAACTTCAATAAATGTACCTTACAAATTATAAAATTGTGTTTATAACCAATAATTTCAAATTCTATTCATAATTTTTCACCTTAGCTACAAAAACTTATTTTTCCACATTAAAGAATTCATTCTAATGCAGGACTTAATGTTTTATATATATCATTATAGAGGTTACTATGAATAAAAATATTATCCAAAAAATTACAATGATTTATCTTCAAAGTCCATCATTTCAAATATCCTACATCATTTCAAATATTCTACAGTTTCTTTAGTTGTTCACACTTGTCTGTAAATAGAGTTTAATTAAACCCATACTGTGACCTAGATCACAGATATGCATGACATTGATCCTACACTGTGAGGACACCTGCAGCCATTTTTATTACACTAGGTTTACCTATCCACTAGTGTTCCCTTAATGTCCCTATAGCCCAGCACCGACTGTCAGTCTTGATTAAATTGAGTTTGTCATAGCTCTGTGAAGTACGGACACAGTCTACCAGAGCCATTAGAATGAGCCATGTAACTCATGGCAGAGTGGCAACTGGACATGGCATCGAAATGCTGATTCTATTTTACGTGATCTTATTATCACAAGCCTGTAAAAGATGAATACGATGACAGAGACCTGGTGCATGGTCCTTTTTGTCACTTGTTCATTCTGACTTTATTGAATTACTTTTTGGGAGACGTTTTCATTAGATTTGCTTGCTGAAAGTGTTCATGCTTATTATTATTATTCAACTACCACCGGTAGCATCTGTCAACACTAAAACAATTTTAAAACATCAAGACTGACACTGGTCAAAGTGCTTCAAAAGAAACGGCTTTTCACTCTACAACAACGTTTAGCATTTCTTTTGCCCGTCTGTTTTCTACCACGCTTGCAGCCCCGTTACACATTCTACATTTTAGTCATTTAACAGACACTCTTCCAGTGTGACAGTGACTAGTGTGAACATTTTAAGAGAGCTAGGCGACACAACACAGCCAAACAACTTAGTGAGTGCATTCTAATCAATGAATTAGTTATCGGCAGAAGCAGTCAGTGCTGAAAAGACCATACAGAAATAAACACTATAAGCAAAGTTTTCAAAGACAAACTTGGTGGCAGTGGAACTATTTTAGGTACTTTTTGAAGGTAGGGTTAAATATGTTTTCTTACACCAAGTAACATTTTAGGTAGCTGATATCGCAATACATATTAAAGACCATAGATGTTATAGGCAGAGACATTTGAGAAATGTGTGTGCAACCATTGTTTCACATATTGTAGACTGTGTTGCATTTGCCACAGTATTTGCAATGACCATCCTAAACAGATATTATTGGTGTATTTGGTATGTAGCCCCTGGAACAATTCACATGCATGAATTGTAGCTGATAAACATGAGGATGTTGGCTAATAAACCAGAACCGCTTATAAAGAGTCATTATTTCTGTGTAACAGGATGCTCTATTGACAGTTCGGACTTCCAGTGACATGGAAAACCTGATGATTGCATAAGAGTATGGCTCCTGAACTCTTCACCAGAAAATACCATGCTACTATTTACTTTTTTTCCTCACACCTCTTGCAATAAATATGTTATAAACTTATAGCACAAGCTTTGTGTTGCAATATCTGAAATCTAATAAAGGCGGAAATGCTTTCTCATGAAAGAGGCTCACGGTGAACAGATAACACTGCCACTCCAACCTGCTGCTCTTGAGAATCTGCATGCAGCCCTTGCAGAGGAAGTCAAGATGGCTACTGACAGGGTAATGCTAAGACACAAACGCCTTTGCCGCTACATTCGCATCACATGGCCAGCAAGTCGCTGACCTCGTAAGGATGACGAAGGATGACAAATATAATTAAACACGGATGGAGGAGGTAGAGATGTGACGATCTGGAGGAGAGCAAAAAGGGGCTGACAGCTAAAATTGTTGACTTTGAAGCTGATGCAAAAAAATTAAGAGTAATTAGCATACCAGAGTCCACGGAGATGGACTCTAATCCTCTAAACCTTCCTGTCCAATTTGATGATTGAGTTTCTTTAGAGTGATATCTCATATTGCCTCCACATTTGGAACAGTCTTTAAATATCCCAACTGTCCGGCTCTGTGTTCCTGGTCTCAGACTCAGTCCTTTCATCACGCGCTTCCATGATCACCAAACAAAACAAAGCCATAATATAAAAAAAGACATAACATCAAAGACTACACAACATTACATTGAACACATCAGAACTAGTAAAATATGTATCATGTGGGACATACTGTTCAGAAAATTCATGCAAATGATTTTTAAGGTGGCACCCAATCTTCCCAACAGTACTGTCTTTTTGGATGCTTTCTTGCAGGGCATTATCCCTCTCCTGTGATGTGTTGTGCTATGTTTGATGCATTTCAGTTGGATATCGAAGACACGGTTGTCTCTCTCTGGCTTATTTCAAAATAGCCTTATGAAGTTGAATGCGCTTTTTTTCTTCACTGACTTAATGTGTTTCTGTGGCTTTCCTTTCACTATGCTGTGAGCATTAATGCAGGGACTCAACACCCTCCCCACCAAACAGCTTTGTTGGTCTGACTGTTATCACTCTTTCCTTTTACATATGCTTATTATTTCTGTTATGAGTTTAACAGAGCCTTCAGATGTAATTGCATGTTCTTTGAATATGTTTCGGTGCAACCGAGTCGCCCATTCCATTCGCATGACATTCTAAAATGAATGTCATGGGTTTTGTATTTTTTTTCAGCGTTTTAGTCAATTTACACCACATATTTGCGCATTTTTTATGCATTTTAGTGAGACTTGATGTGTGCAAAAATGCACATATTTTAAGCACATATTTTGTGCATTTTAGTTATACTTTATTCTCATGTTGTTTATACATAGGCTCTGAAGCTGCAGTGGTATATTTACAGGATACTACATCAGACATGGTTCCTGCATTTTGTTAGGGACACAGGAGGTTTATTTACTGCTAAAGTTGATTGCTTCTGATCAGAGCCCTATTAAATTCCTGTGAAATGTATGGGGCTGTTAAGAGCGAAACATCACCATCGCATGCACCACATTCAGGTGTGTCATAGCAAAGTGGGTGAATACTTATGCAATCAATAATTTTTGTTTTACAGTGGTAATGAGTTTAGAACAATTAGCAGATTTTATTTTTCACTTTGACATTATGGCCTTTTTTGTGTTGATCAGTGGCAAAATCTCAATGAAATCAATTTTGAATTCATGTTGTAACGCAATAAAATGTGGAAAAGTTCAGGGGGGGTGAATACTTTTGAGAGGCACTGTATGGGTGCAGGCCTAGTGGGATTCAAACCCACAACATTTGGTGTTGCAAGGATCCCACTCAACCAACTGTACCACACAAGACCATACGCAACTGTTCAACTGCTGTTTACAATGATCACTTCAGTCCTACAGAGATTCTGTTTATGACCGTCATCCCTAATACCTCTTGAACGTGTGAGGGGTAATCAGCACTAGTGAGGAGCGACGAGTAAAGACCAAGGTATGAGCGATTTATTACGGACAAAGCCCTGTTCTCAGCAGCCAGGCTGCCACCCACTTAAACTGGATATTTGAAGTGTAAAATCTCCAGCTCCTGGACTTGGCACTAACTCATCCGGTTATTGATTCCTCAAAAATGTTTCCTGAATCCCAACCTTGTTAGCAGGCGAGGAAATGGCTGGGGCATTTTAGCTCCATCTGCTGAGAGTGAAAGCCACGTTTTCACCAATGACTCCTACCACTCACACACAGGAAGGTCCAGGTTACAACTGCCTCACGTCAATTCCCTCCAGGCACTGATAGTGTAGACACAGGCCAAAAAGAATAAACTCTGCATCAGATTGATCCAGGTGGATAAACTCTAGACAGTCTAGATGGCAGGGAAGATCACCTCTATGTTCCTCAACACTTCCTCATGGTAAGTGAGTAATAATACAAATTTGAGAATAAGAACAGAGTAATTCCTGGGTAACAAAGTTATGCTTTTGGCTTTTTAAATCTTTGCCAAATAAAAAAAGACATACATTTTAACTTTAACCATAAAACCCACACCAAAATCTACCTGTAATGTTTATGCAAGGTCTCTTTCACAGAAAAAATCTTTATCAACAAATAAAAGTCCAGGTGCATCATGAAGTGGAAGATGCAACATACCACCCAGGCAATGCCAAGAAAAGACTGTCCCTCAAAGCTCAGCACTCAAACAAGAAAGTGATTTGTCAGAGAACCCACAGAGGCCAAAAATCACTTTACAGGAGTTACAGAGTTCCAATACAGGCATGAAATTGGCCTGTATTGGAAGGTGGCAAGAAAGAAGTTGTTACTCAAACTGCCATCTGAATGTATGAATGACCCAGCTGCAATGTTGGAAAAATGTTTGTGGTCAGATGAGACCAAGATACAGCTTTTTAGGCAAAACTCAAAGTTCTATGTGTGGCAGGGAGATAACACTACAACTGCCTCAACGCACACCATCACTAGACTGAAGTTTGTTGGTGGCAGCATAAAGCTGTGGGGATGCTTTTCATCAGCAGGGGCAAGAAAGAATGGATGGGACAGAGAACAGAAATACCACAAGAGAAACTTTGTCCAAAAATTAAAGCTCGGGAAGAAATTCACCATTCAGCAGGACAATGACACTAAGCACAAAGATAAGTCAGCATAGGAGTGGTGCGATAATAACCTGACAAAGGTCGTAGAGGGGGCCAGTCGAAGTCCTGATCTCAATCAAAATGAGAACCTGTGGCACTATTTGAAAAGTGTCGTGCAACCAACCTGAACCTGGAGCCAATCTGTCAAGAAGAATGGCCTAAATCACTCTGACATTGTGTACATACCGTGGCGTGGGCACGTACACATCACCACCACATTTCACTCTGAATCAGCATCACATCAAAGGCCCCAATGGAGAAACCCGTCTGGGTCCGGAATCTTTCGGAGGCAGCCAACAGCACCAACCCTGCCCCGCCCCTACACAGCTGCCACCCATCAGGACCTGGTCAGTGAAGGGCCAAGGACCAGCTCGTTGCTGAGACCAAAACAGAAGTAGAAGCTGGCGAAGATGCTGTTAGTGACAATGAAGCAGTTGGACAGAAAGAAGGGGAAGACACTGAGTTCAGCAGGGCGATCCTACAACATGCTTCCCTCACAACTTCTCTGCCCCAGCGACCCAGAAGCCAAGTAATGACAACCAGGAGGAGAAGGGTGGAGAGGCCACCAGAGCAACCCATTCCTTCCAAACTGCCACTGGGAGGCCACCCCAGACACGATGCAGCCACCCCAGGAGAGTGGTTTGTGCCGTGATTTTGATTTCCTCCTCTCTTCCTCTGTCACTTCATTTAATAAAACACCCAAGGGCCCCAAGCAGCTGATGTGTCTGTTCTCTCTTCCTCCCCATTACAATATCAAAAGATTTAAAACTATTTCTCAAAATAAAGCCAATGTCACATTAAAGTAATTGATTTTGAGATTGTGTTTTAAAATAGAATAGCAAACAGAATGAAACAATGTACTGTTTGCAGGTGTAATTCTGTAAAAGTTGAGAATTGGTTAGGATTTTTGCAAGGATATATATATAGACAAAGATAGAGACATAGAAAAAAACCATAGCCAATTGTGATGCTGGGTGGCTACACTGTTCTTATGGCTTTACACCTTTTAGTTTAGAGAACAGAGTAGGGGAGGGGCTAATGAAATTTCACTTCAGAAATGCGGATGAATCAAAGGCATAGAAAACGCAAAACGGTATACTAGTTCTTAATCACAAACGGGCAAAACAATAGTTCTGATGACAAACACGTATTTATTTTTCTATTAAATTATATTAAAATTCCCTATTTCATCAACTTATCAGGAGGTCCAAGAAAACTGTCCCGTCTTCAGCAGTCAACTTGTTGAATTAATGAAAGATTCATGACATACAGCGGTGAAAGATGGAAATGCATTTGTGGTGGAGACAAATCCCTAAGAAAAGAAAGGAAAGTTACAAAGGTATAGGCTGCACACCTGTCTTATGGCTCACACAAAGAGTGAACTCCACTCATTATTAAAATCCTTTGGATGAGCACTATGTTGAAATATATATACACATTTTATTTTTAATAGCCAAAAATAGAAAAGACAACACAATACCTTCAATTGATTAAAACATGATGAAATGGTCAAAAATAAAACTTTTAATGCCAGTAGTACCATAAGAAAAACAAAGGTAAAGTTAAAAGGAATGTTACTATAGCTCAGGCTTTCTTGCGAGAATAAGGCACCTCATAAAATGAAAGAACAAAAGGGAGAGAGACAGAGAAAAAGGTACAGCACCAGTACAGCACTGATTCAGCCTGGCATCAGGGAGAAAAGTCCATATCACCAAGAGCAAAAGCAGCCTAAAACTACTATCTTCCACTGAAAAGCTTGCTGAGGGTACATTACTAGCACCAGAGAGCAAACAGAAAAAGTCAAATTAAATTGGAAAAACTTTGCTTTCGATAATGTCCCATGCGGAGGAAAAAAATCCCCATCACATCACGAACAGGGAGTTTGAGACTAACGTTTTTTCTTTTACAGCAAAGGAAAAATAAAAGAATTTCTACTAGCATAAACCTGTAGTCAAGATCAGTGACTTCCCGAAAAGAGTGTTTAGTCCCCCAATGAGCTGGGAGGCAGTGTTAAAACATGTGCGTGCTGTGGTAATTCTCTAGGTGCGGAGGGAGTCATGAGTGTTGTTGTGGGGCATGCACCAAGGTTGGGCTGCTTGGCCCTGAAGGCAGAGAGTCAGTCGTCTCAAAAACAGAATCAATCAGAGAGATGCAGTGTAGCCACACCCCCCCGCTGTCACCGCCACTTCCTGCCACCAGGCGCTGGCTCGGAGGTGTGTATCAGCCCTGTGCTGGGTTCTTGGATCCAAAACCCTGCCACAGATCCATGTGGTGGCAAAACCCCCTGTGCAGGCCCGGACCTGAGTCTTAACACACGGTCAGAGGTGCTGGGTTAGGCATCGATCACTGAATGTCTGGCTGCCAGGTAGCGTTCAACTTTTCAACACACACAGCATTCAAAATGAACATCACCGAAACATAGTGAAGAGGTTCTTGGCCCGGTTCTCAAAGTGACCAAACATGGAACAAATACGAAGCAATTCAATCGGCTTAATCTTTTCTGCCCCCCCCCATCTACAGTAAATACAACATTCTCATTCAGTCCGTTCATATTTCAAAAGCAACATTACACACAAAGACAGGTAGGGCAGCCCCAGGTCACATGAAACAAGACTGATGTGTAGACACTCACTGATCAGAGCTAAGAGCCCTCCAAGAAAATGAGCTACAAAACAACTTTGTTGGATTCCTCCAGGCCCCGTCCATACTGTAAACGGAAACAACGAGCGCGAGGCCCACAACGGCACCGCCGGGCCTTTTCTCAGTCAGACTTGTCCTTCTTCTTGCCCCCTCCAATAGGAACCTTACTGGCCACTGCCGAGCCTACTGCGGACACGCCTCCAGCTACAGCACACGCCCCCCCTTTCACCAGCCCCACACCGATGCCTGGTACAGCAGCCACTGAGGTGACGGCGGATTTGGTCAGGTCGAAGCTTTTCCCTCCTATCCAAGCCACGCCCCCTACAGTGGCCCCCACAGCACCTTTAGTGACACTGTAGAGGCCCCCGGTCATTCTGGAGAACACGCCTGGCTGGGTGGCTGGGTGGTCCTTGCTGCTGTCTGAGGAGAGACAATAGGGTCAGTTGAGACGGTTAAGCACAGGAAGATACTGGGAGATTCTCAATTGGGCAAAAGACCATCCCCTCCTCAACGTCTCTCTCTCTCTCTCTCCTGAAATCAATAAGAGGTTGAGTGATTCAGAAGTACAAATTAATTTGTGGAAAAATGAAGGAGTCTGCACCAATCCTTGATAACCTCCCTCAGACACACAGAGAAGGGTTTTAAAATGTGCCACAGCCCCTTGAATCAGCTGTTGCGTTCTCAAAAGCTCACATTTAAAAAGGCTCCTCTTAAAAAAGTACTAAATATAATAATCACATTACACCTTATGGGGATTCCACCAATGCAAACATAATTTCCCTTATGATCCGTGAGTGATCACAATTATTTCCACAGCTTAATTACCTTTGAACATTTCCAAAAAAAACTTGATGATAGAATTGAAAACATGCAAACCAACTGATTCTCCCTTTATAACTTCCCCAGCTTAGGGAAAATGCATTCCATTCCATTCTGATAGTGCAGCCATAGAACAATGAATAGGCTACTAGATGAACATTAGTTTCAAATCATGCCTTCTGCCTGAAATTATTTACTATGACCACATCATAGTAGCCCCACTAGTAAGATAAAGCTAAATATAGTAACAATGACCCTCAATTGTTCTCATTGTTTCTAAAGACAAATGATTCAGTGTGTGATTGGCTGGACTGTCTAGCCACCAAGAAATGGTGGAATGGTAATGCCACCTAGTGGTGCAAAGAAACAATGCAGCAAACATTGAGCATTTCTTTTTAATTGTTCAAGCTAACTATGCGATCTTTAGCGATAGTTAGGCATTTCATTTCTCTCAGTACAAAAAACACAACACATCATCAAAAAAGCAATTTTTTCAAAACTATAAAACCCCATCTCACATTAATGTGTAAAACAAACAAGAACAAAAATGTGTGTTTCACCTGGAAAGACATTTCACATTGAAATACATTGTTCATACAAAGCACAGGCATAATGTTTGATAGGATTTTCTTCTCTCGTTATAATACCTTTTTCTATCACCATGCTAATCGTTCAAAATTGATTATCACTCCATTTGGTGATGGATATGCTGTTTATATATATTACATTGTTTTTCCTACTGTGCAGAGTGAAAAGTACAGAATCACACCATAAGACCACAGGTTTGTATGTGACCTCAGTGGGGTTCAAACCCAAAACCTTGGTGTTGTTAGTGTGAACCACAGAAGACCACTGCTTTGCCAATGTACAATACAATACTGTCAAAAACAAGACATGACTGCTATCCATAGTAGTAACCACAACTGGTAACCATATAACCATGTGAACACTGGTAATGTCTTTCAAAACAGACCAGGATAGACAGCAAGACAGAGGAATAAATCAGAGAGCCCCTGGACAGGGTCAAAACTACAAACTGGGCTACTGTGAACCATGACAAGTAGGCTTCTACTTGGCCAAAACTCAAGTGTCTGCGCAATATATTCACCAGTGAGTAACTGTCCATGTGCCTTGACACGTGGGGAAAACATAACCATGGGGTGCAGCCATACGGTATCCGAAGATGGGGAGGTGGGACATAAGCCCTTCTTGGACCTTACAATGCTGGAGCTGCACACCTCATTGAGGTCCTCAATGAAATTGTGTGGGATAATGTTATGTTCCACAATTCAGAGGAGATTCTGGAATAGTTTTAGGCCCAACCCCGAATCCTGACTCTAGACCTAGCCCCATAATCTAATTTTCATTATGGAGGTGGAAGGTCTATGACGGCCATCCCTGTGAAATTCACCCTCCTGCAGTGCATGAACAATTAAGGTATTGCCTTTATCATGGCCAAATGCCGAAGACAGAACTGAAACAAATTAGCATTGTGTGTGCTAAACATTGGCATTTCTGTGATTTCTTTCTGATAGTCTTTGTTAAAACTGATTAGACAAAAAAAACATTTTTTGCATCAATGCATCAATTGTAGATGATGTCTTCATTGATCATACTTTGGATAATGGGATAGAAATAATTTTCAGTACATTTTGATGGGTAGTGTTCCGTGCGAGTCTTCCTAATGTGAAATAAACTCTAACAGGTTATCTTTAACACTTCAAAGACCCATTTTGAAACACAAGTTTTACATTGTTTGGTTGTGGACTAATTGACTTTTAAAATGGCTAAACTGAGAAAATGGGACTATGTTATGTTTTGATGACTTGTAGTCATCATATTTCATCAAAATCTCAATGGTTGAAGCAATGATATTGCGACTAAAAAACTGTAATATGGACAAAACTATATATGTTCTGTAACAAAAGAAAACAAGATGCAGATGTAACTTTTCAGGAGGAAAAACAATATTTCTATTCATGAAATGTTTTGGTTTACTGCCATTGTATTTTCATTGATGCCATAAATAAAAATAATGATACTGGTACTGTCACAGCCCTACAGCTTATCAGTGTACAACCATTTAGATCATCACTGACCCATCAATGTTAATCAGCTTGTAACTGGCCACAAAGGAGACGGAACTGACCTGCTGGAGGCTCGTCTTTGAGGTAAGCTGGGATTTCATCATGAGGCTGCTCGCTTTGACTCATCTTCCCTACAGGCAGGAGAGGAAAAAGGAGAAGTCAACCAATTGGTCAGCTCATCAGGTTATTTCTTTGCTTTCCAAATGAAGCACCAGAGTTTTCAAAGGACTAATGCCCAACTTCCATCTAGCAGTTGGGCATTAGATAGGCTAGCACATTAAAAAAAAAAGGGGTAAAAGAGTTTCTCATGGGCCAGAACATTCCTCTCTTAGATTATGGGTGTGCAACCTGTTCTGACAGTAAACAAGGAAGACCAGTTTACTATGGAACTGCAGAGCATCAGAAAAAGTAGAACAGCCAGAGGAAGAATAGCAATTTTGATTCAGACAGACATTGTTAACTAGACTCTCTCTATTATGTTAAAGTCAACATGAAATTAATACAATTCAAGAAAATCGCATTTATTGACAATGGGGAGACTGTTTATTTGTTATACTTGTTGGTTAGCTTACAAAGTAAGCTAACAAACACTCATCAAGACCAGATTAGCAAATCATATAACTACACCAAAGAGAAGAGAAGCATATTAATGCAAGGCATTATTTTGGCATAGCATTATTCTTAGAAGAGAAGTCTTTAACAAAATATACATAACTAACACAGCCTACTTGCTGCAGGCCGTTGAACATTCTCTTCAGCTGTTCAGACAGGCAACCCAATTCTGATTTTTGGGTCGACAAACTTCAGCTTTTATGTTTTATACAAAGACAAAAACAAACAGGATCATGCACTTTTTTCTAAACCAAGTGTGTGTACCTATCCGAGTTTTTCATACCAAACAACAAGCAGAAAGGGTCAGATCTTTTTGGTCTGAAGATGGACTAAAGATCCAGAAAAAGCTGGATCCTCAGCCAAACCACCAAAGGTAGCCAGCCTTTAGTCAATCCCTGGATACAATGTTTTATAACTTCACAATTGGTAAATCACCTCCCACTTGGTTTCCAATAGAGCGTTAGAATGAGGACAACATTCTGCGGTTCAAAATACGGTTTTGTATGTGTTAGGATGGTTTATGGTTAAGGGTATCAGACTGAAAAGTAACTTGTTATATGCAAGTTGTATTGGCTTCAAACCTATTATGGGTGAATGTTTGTTAAGTGTCAGACCGTCTCTGTCCACAATTACACCTTTTGGTCAACAATCTCCAGTGCTGGGTGTTGAGCCAACTGTTGTTGGCTGAAGGCCTCGGCTGGGTATGGATTCAGGTGTGACATCTGATGATTATTCATTATACATGACTCAACACAATATGATTGCGTTTATCACTGTATAAAAGAGCTGATTTTTCGCTCCTTAGAGGACACGTGGCCATGCAGGCTAAGGCACTATCCTTGCTAAGCAGAAGTAAATACCATTAGGCTACTAAAACTTTGATAGCTGGTTGCTAAAGTTAGAGTAATTCATCAATCACGTTTTTAATTCAATCACTTTCAATTAAGAAATGCTGATGCACAACATTTTGAAATTCTAGTCTATATTGTATGTTGAACTATTCGGGTTTATGTAAGTAAAAGCCACCAAACTATTACACAGCGGGGAATTGATCCAAGTGGTATAAAAACAGGGGTGTGGGGCCAGTTGCTCCTCGCCGCAGTAGAGGATCAGAGAATCCCAGAAGAGATAGAATGTTTTTGAATTGTCATTCTGATCTGATGGGTCACTTTGATCGGCTTATTGCCTCCCGTCCTGCGGAAGGGGTGACCCAGAGGAAGACATCTGGTAATTTTTTATGCAATGCTTTGTTACGAACAGAGCATAGCCTTAATTCCAGTTTTTGTAAAAACATATATCTGCATCAAAACAGCCCTATAGGTATAAGCATTCTGTATTCCATACAAGTCAACCTGCCACATTTATATGAAATTCTTCGTGGAAAGCAAAGTTAAATTAAAATAAAGTTTGTGACCACCAATTTATCACGATTCTAGGTCCAGTAACGCCAATTTGTGGTAGCCTTACTGCAACACCACTCAGGCTCTGGCTCTTTACGTTGTAGATTTTGAGTCAAATCAGTAAATTAGCTTAATGACTGCATAATTTGCTACGTTTAAGGGCTAACGTTACCAAATTAAAAATAGTTTTGTAAGCAAATTAACATAAAAAAGAGGTTCTATCTATACCCAGTCGTTAGCTAGCTACTATACTGTGTATGGATGGATTACTGACGTGGCAACTGCAGCCCATGATTCGGGTTAGTTAAAAAGGACTTGCATGTAGTGGATAGCTATAGCTATTTGAAGACAATGGATCTGTTACCTACTGCACTGTAGTACTGTAGCAACATGTAGTAAAACATGAGATGACTATAAATTATTAGGTACAGTATTTCATGAATACAAAATATATTTAAAAAAACAGTACCTAGCTATAATACTTACAGTAATATTTCAACTGCAGTGCAGTACACTAGTAGTTTTACTTTTTAACAGTAATTGTGGACTAGCATGCTAGCTAGTAACTACAAGTTATAGGCCAGCACGTAGGCTGTCAATCTTGTTCCCTTACTTTAAACTCGATTAATATTATTTTTTTAAAGTAGTATAGCTACATAGTTTAATTTGATCTACGATGGCAAGGACAAAAGCAACATTACGAAACTTTCAGAAAAATCACCAATCTTGACTGCAGTAAAAGATAAATAAATGGTTTTCTAACTTTGTGTAGCTACAAATATACAAGCTAACTTTGCGTCTTCAGTTCTACTGTACAGTACTTTGTCGTGGGACAACCTAGTGGCTAACAACTTTAGAATTGACACGTGATGAATGTCTTCTTTCCATTTCAATAATCCTAAACGAAACAGCTTCAGTTGTACCTAGCGACATCGACTGAAAAGCTACAGTAATTATTTTTGGCGTAACCCAAACAATTCACATAGCTACCTTTTCGGCTTCCCTGTTCTGACGTTGCAGCTATCCAGCAGTCAGCAACTTCTTTCTTAGTACTGCTAGTCGATTGCTTCAGTACAGTAGCCAGTACAATAATAGCTAACTATTTTGTCTCCACCCCCAGACAGGATCCTCACGAAGTGCGTTTATATTTGCAATAGTTGTGCCAACAATTTTCTAATGTCTATAGGTTATGTTCACCTTTAAATGTTGTTTTGAAATGTACAGCTCTATCTCAGCTAATCACCATGGACAACAAGCAAACTATTAGGAAATTACTGGCAATATAAGATACAAGACATAGGTTCCCCCCTTAAAAGCAATGTAAATGCTGCCACAGATGTCTTACCAAAATAATAATTTAACTACGCTGAATATTGCGTATATTCATGCAAACCAATATACTAAAATAAATGTAATGCTGAACAATAAACAGTGAACAGAACAACAACAAACGATTGAATTAAACAAAACATCAGTTCAATGCCACAGTCTGTATTTAGGCTAGATTAACAGTAAGAAAAACTCAATAGTATGAAGATCAAAATAAACACAACCAAATAACCACCACAGAGGCTAAATGTAGGGTATGGATCTAATGGAGAGGATCAGTAGCTGGCCGTGGGAGTGGAATGGAGACACTAAAGGCAGGCACCTGTTCAGAATACACAGCATGATTGGGGATGGAATGAGGACAACTAGCAGCAGAGTAGAGGAATCGGTGTTTACTAGACTAAGAGTGGTGCAAAGTAGTTTACAACACCCTACATTTTATAGGAAAGCATCCAACAGGTCAATGCGACCATTGCCAGGAAGTAGAGACAGTGGGTCATGTGTTGATATGGTGTGGGCGCTATGAGAAGCAGAAAGCAATATTAAGAATAGGTTTGAGAGCAGAGGGGATACAAGAGTGGAGTTGTATTAAGATGTATTTTGGGTGGGGTAGATTCAGACCGAGTTAAAATATTGGTTTGTATTCCTTGGGGAGACAGGGTTTGCAATAAGAATTTAGACTGATTTAGACCCTCCCTGAAGCTGACCCACATTCCACCACAGTAGGTGGCAGCAATGCACCAATCGTGTTAGATGCCAACCGCATGTAAAACTCACAGAAGAACCTCTTCTCACGGCTATGATTTCAAATGCCCACAATGTAACAACAACAATGGCAATAACAAGTTTATCGTTGTTATTGTTTGAGATACGTCAATTATTTTTAGGCATCAACTGGGACATAAAGGGCAGAATGGAACTTTGAGAGTTATGGGGAAACAAGACGGGAGAGTATGATTATTGCCAGGAGAGGGAGTCTGCTCAGGACTCGCTATTTGCGTGTTGACAATATCATAAGGAGAGGGAGGAGTGCAAAAGATCAAGGGTAGTGACGGCCAAACGCAATCATTGGCGTTATTTTAGCAGCAGGATATTGTGCTGGCAGCACTAATATTTTCTTTATCACAATAAAAGCTATCATTGAAATTTATACGGCAATATAGTTAATATAGTCTGTAAAAAAGAACAGACAAACAGTATTGGAACGGACATTAAACAAAATGTACAGACTAGATTGCTAACTATATTGACTTAAATAGTTCAATGATGGCTTTTATTTTGAAAAGAAAATCTCAGTTAGCGCTGATAGCATAATATCCTGCTGCTAGAAGAACGGTAATGAAGGTTATTAATTTAACCAATGAGGTTACTAATTTGAACTCTACTCTAAAATGAAATTAAACTGTTGGTGAGGGAGAAACACAAAACAGCGTAATTCTAGTCATTTTTGATAAATCACTGTTTTCAGCAGATGGCTGCCAGAAACCGTTCCCAGTTTCATTGAATAAAAATCTACTCCAAATATCTTTATCACATTGTTACGGTTGAGTGTGTAGCTCTATTTGTAGGGCAGTGTGCCACTAACCCCAGAGGATGAGGGTTTGAATCCAGTAGTAGTCAGTTTATATTTGCTAACTTTAGGAAAAATCCCTTTTGATTTGTTGTAGGGTGCAAACTTTGCCATTGGCTGACAGAAATTGTGTCCCTTTTTTATTAAATTGCTACTTTAGAATGAAATATAACTGTTGAATGGGTTGGTAAGCGACAAAAACAAAACAGTACAAGTTTAGTAATGTTTGGATGAATCAATGTTGATTGGCAGTTGGCTGCCAGAAACCATGGCCCTGTATTATTCAATGAAAATCTACTCTATTTATTCACACCTCCTCCAGACTGTGTCAGTTTGTTGTCCCGAGTGTTACTACCAGAGGTGGCGTGTTCAAATCACACAGGGGTCTGTATAAGTTAATTTGAAAAAATACCTTTTGATTAATTGTAGTGCACATATTGTGCCAATGGCTGACAGAAATGGTGTCACTTTTTTATTAAATTGAACTACTCTAGAATTAAATTACACTTTTGAAAGTTTTGGTTAGGGGGTGTATGTTGAGCAATATCTGGATAAATCACTGTTAATAAGGACACAGATATCATCAGCTGGCTGCTGGATCTGTCCCCAGTTAAACTGAATGAATATCTTCCCAATAAATTTCAGGCAGGATTACTGTCACCTGTGTAGCTCGGTTTGTAGATTGGTGTGCTCCTACTTATAGCAGTTGAGGGATAAAATCCCCATTGGAGGATTCGTTACTTTCTGAATAATCAATATTGATTTTTTGTAGATCATAAATATTGCCAGCGGATGAAATAAAAAGGGTGTGTGTTTTTTTATAAACAAATTAAACTCTACTCCAGAATAAAATGAAACTCTTGAAAGTTTTGGTGAGTGAGTAAGACAACGCTATACGTCGAAGCAATTAATCACTGTAGCTTAAAGGGGACAAGGATTTCGGGAGCTGCCTGCCGGAATCTGTCCCCATTATAATTGAATGAATATCTTCTCCATACATTTCAGGCTGCATTCCAGTGTCTTTTGTGGCTCAGTGTGTAGAGTGATGTCCTCCTCATTCCAGCGGTTTAGGGTTTGAATCCCAAAAATGAAAAATTGGTAACTTCTGGAAAAATGTATTTTGATTTATTGTAGGGCGCAGACTTTGCCAGTGGCTGACATGAAAAGGGTGTCCTATTTTTGCCTAGAAGAGCGAATGTCACTGACCAACTGATTGACTGATTCTTGTTAAATGGTGGTTAGAGACGCGGACTATGGAACAACAGGTCTCGCGTTCGCCTCCTGTCACTGATAAAACATATTATGCCTCAGGATGTGTTCAGGACAGACAAAAGCTTTGCCAGCTACAACCTTCTGTAGCTACATAATTGGAAGCCTAAAATAAAACAATTCTGGTGGATGTTAGGATTTGTTCAGGATAGACAAACACTTCGCTGGCTACACGATTGTCTCGTCTTTTCACTGGACGAAAAAGTCAGTTATAGTCACCTAGCAGCAGGATATTATGCTGGCAGCACTCACATTTTCTTTATCATAATAAAAGCCATCATTACAATTTATAAGGCAATATAGTTTACAATCTAGTCTTTAAAAAAACAGACAAGAATAACATTGGAACGGACATTAAACAAAATGTACAGACTAGATGGTTAACTATTTTACCTTATATATTTCAAAGATTTTATTTTGAAAAAGAAAATCTGAATTTGCGCAGCAAGCATAATATCCTGCTGCTAGAAGAACGGTAATGAAGCCTCGAATGGCCATCACTATCGTCACATGTATTGATAGATACTGAAGCAATGTCATTCACGAATGGCTAATTAGCTGTTAAAACGGCCAGTGGCAAAAGAGGATTTGTTCATGATAGACAGAAACGTCGCTGGCTACAACCTTCAATAGCTACGTTATATAGAAGCCTAAAATGAAACTGTTTACTGTTATTTTACAACTATTTCTGGTGGTATTTCGAATTATGTCTTAGGATTTGTTCAGGATAGACAAAAACTTTGCTGACTACACGTTTCTCTCGTCATTTCATTTGACAAAAAGGTCCGGTATTGTCACCTATATTGATAGAGTAGTTATTGTATCAATGTCATTCACGAATGGCTAAAGTAAAAACGGCCAGTAGCAAAAGCCATAAAGTTCATAGATGCTATTTGTGGTGGAGGAAAACGTAATAAGAAACGTTACTCAGTTTAACATAATGGTTAATGGTGTCTAACGAAATATTCCAAGTCGACGTGATGTTAATGTGTGACAAAATTATATAATGTCAATAGGATATACGACAGCCAGTGAGTGTATGCCTTGGTGGCTTAGTGGTTAGAAACACAGCTTTTCATGTGGGAGACCTAGATTCGAATCCTGAGAGGGTAACAATGCTTTTTATTGAGGTCCGGCTGAACTAGGCTTGCCTGGTTTCTTGTTAATAAATTAAACTCTATTCTAGAATGAAATTAAACTATTGAGAGTATTGGTTAGGGAGTGACACAAAGCAGTATTAGAAATGTCAGGAAGAAAACACGATTGACATTGGACACGAATTTTGGCAAATGACCAATTACTGCTTGGCTTAGTTTGTAAAGCAGCGTTCTTTTACTGCCACATGTTGGTTCGACATGAGGCAGTTGAACATTATTTTTTTTTTGGGGGGGGGGTCGCTTTCCATCAATAGGTAGGAAAAGTCATTCCCTGTTGTTGACAGACTTAGTGACCCTTTTTATTTCATTAAAATATAATCTAAAAAGAAAGTACCCTGATGATTGTTTGTGAGAGACAAACAGTATAAGAAGTTTTGGGGGGGAAAAAACTGCTGATCCAATGGGGACACAGATTCCGTGTCCCATATGTACCCCATATATTCGGGCATATACTGTATTGACTGGACATTAAGTGATGTCTGGATAGCTCAGTATGTAAAGCTATGTTCTTTTACTGATTACTAGTTAACCTGTTGTATGCGTTGGGAGGGAGAGACACAGATATTATAAGACATTTTGGGAATAAAAACGTTATTGATTGAACGGGGACACGGATTGCGGCGGTTAGTGGTTGTTCTCCATATAAACGCCATA
Organism: Esox masquinongy; assembly: GCA_016801175.1. Taxonomy (NCBI): domain Eukaryota; kingdom Metazoa; phylum Chordata; class Actinopteri; order Esociformes; family Esocidae; genus Esox; species Esox masquinongy. The sequence goes on from JACXGI010004322.1 coordinate 51,919, forward strand.
TATTGCCTACTCCTTTGCCTTTCTCTGGGTAGCTCAGTGTGTAAAGTAATCTGCATTAACTGCCAGATGTTGTGGGTTAAAATCCCGCAGCAATCAGCATAAGTTCACTTGTTTTGTGAAAAATCCCTTTCCATTAATAGGTGGGCAAAGTCATTCTCTGTTTTTGACAGAAATACTGTCCTTATTAATAACATTAAAAACTACCTTAAAATGAAGTTGACCTGTTGAATGTGTTGTTGAGGAAGAGACTCAAAACAATATTAGAAATATTTAGAAAAAAACACTGTTGATGGACAGGGGACACAGAATTTGTCTGTCAGTAGCCGCCAAATTCTATGCCCCCCATGTACTTATGTATGTACTCCATTTATTATCTAATTATCAGCCAGTCCAGGGGTGGCTCAATCTGTAAAGCTGTTTGCTTTTACTGCCAAATTGTGTAGGTTCGAATCCTGCAGGAGCTAGTAAAAGTTCTGTTATTTTCGGAAAAATCCCATTCCATTGGGCAAAATCAGTCCCTGTGTTGGACAGAAATACTGCCCTTTTTGATTCAGTTAAAATCTACTGGAAAATGAAGTTAACCTGTTGAATGTGTTGGTGAGGAAGAAACAACAGTATGAGACATTTTCTGAAAAAAAAAACATTTGATTGACAGGGGACAAAAAAAGGCAAGCAGTGGCTACCATATTTTGTGCTCCCTATGTACTCACTAAAGACACAATATAACGCTCATGTCCTCTGGTCCCTGGGTCACTCACTAAGTAAAGACCTGTGCTTTTACTGCCAGATGTGGTTGGTTCGAATCCCGCAGGAGCCATTATAATATTAGTAGTTTTTGGAAAAATCCCTTTCCATTAATAGGTGGGTAAAGTTATTCTGTGTTTAAAAGTTATTCTGTCCAATTTTTTTCGATTAAAATCAACTCTAAAAGGAAGTTAGTGTTAAGTGTTGGTGAGGAAGAGACAGAAAACAACACAAGACATTTTCTGAAAAAAACAGTGTTGATTGATAGGGGACACGAAATCTGGCGGGCAGCGCCTGCCATATTTCATGCCCCCTATGTAATCCATAAAGGCGCCCAAGATTTCTGTTTTACCCAGTTCCTGCGTAGCACAGTGGGTGAAGCTGTGTGCATTTACTATCTGATTTTGTTGGTTCGAATCCCTCCGGAGCTGTTATCAGTTTAGTTGTTTTTGGAAAATTCCTTTCCATAAAAAGGTGGGCAAAGTCAATCTCTATATTTGACAGACAATACTGTCCATTATAATTCTATTAAAATCTACTCTAAAATGAAGTGAACCTGTTGAAAGTGTTGGTGACGAAGAGAAAAAATATCAAGACATTTTCTGAAAAAAACAGTGTTGACAGATAGGGACACGACATATGGTGGGCAGCGCCTGCCATTTTTCATGCTCCCTATGTAATCCATGAAGGCGCCAAATATTTCTCTTTTGCCTGGTTTCTTGATAGCTCAGCAGGTTAAGCTGTGTGCGTTTACAGACGGATGTTGTTGGTTTGAATCCCGCAGGAGCCGGTTTAAGTTGAGTAGTTTTGGGAAAATCCCTTTCCATTATAAGGTGGGCAAAGTCATTCCCTGTGTTTGACAGGAATACAGTCCATTTTATTTCTATTAAAATCGACTCTAAAATGAAGTAAGTGTTATGTGTTGGTGAGGAACAGAAAGAAAACATCACAAGACATTTTCTGAAGAAAACAGTGTTGATTGATAGGGGACACGATATCTGGCAGGCAGCGTCTGCCATATTTCATGCCCCCTATGAAATCCATAAAGGCGCCAAATATTTCCCTTCAGACCTGTGCCCAGGTAGCTCAGTGGGTTAGGCTGTGTGCTTTTACTGCCAGAGGTTGTTGGATCGAATGCCGCAGGAGCCGATATAAGTTCAGTTGTTTTTGGAAAATCCCTTTACATTAATAGGTGGGCAAAGTCATTCCCTGTGTTTGACCGAAGTACTGTACATTTTTTCCTACTAAAATCTACTGTAAAATGAAGTGAATCTGTTGAAAGTGTTGTTGAGGAAGAGACAAAACATCACAAGACATTTTCTGAAAAAAAAAAACAGTGTTGATAGATGGGGACATGGAATATGGCGGGCAGCACCTGACATATTTCGTGCCCCCTATGGCCCCCATTAAGGCTGCAAATATTTCTCAGCTTTTCTGTTCCTAGGTAGCTCAGCGGGTTAAGCTGTGTGCTGCGTGATGGAGGGTGACAGCAATCTCCCCAATCATGAGAAATATGTGGAGGACGGCGGACGTGGTCGATGGGACAAGATGCTGCAAAGTTAAATTCACAGACACTGTGAAATCACTGCCGAATTCAGTAAGGTTTTATATGGCAAAGGGTGCGAGCTAGTTCCAGGTAGTCCACAACAATCAGGTGAAGGTCTGTCAGCTATGAATCCAGCCGGGGCACATATTGAAAGAATGCCCATTGTTTACATGCAACAGATGTGGTCTACAAGGACATTATGCCAGAAATCAATCAATCAATCAATCAAATTTATTTATAAAGCCCTTTTTACATCAGCAGTTGTCACAAAGTGCTTTTACAAAACACCCGGCCTTAAAACCCCAAGGAGCAAACAACAGTAGTGTTGAATTTCAGTGGCTAGGAAAAACTCCCTAAGAAGGCCGAAATTTAGGAAGAAACCTAGAGAGGACCCAGGCTCAGAGG